>BLBF01000056.1:16063504-16095956 GCA_015471245.1 Laticauda colubrina
AGTCTAAGTATTTCTTTCCTGGATTTTGAATGGAGCCCCGACTGACACTTCCACACACTATTACAATAGTTCAGACATGTTCTTCATGGCACAGAAAGTTCCCATAAATCTGATCAGAACTGCAAAAGGGAAAAGTTTAATGTCTCATTTTCAGCCCACATAATATTGTGTGAATTGGGTTCTAAATTTATTTAATCACACACACATATACACCCATTCTCACACACAAATGTTTTCACTAATTGAGGTTAGCATCATGGTGGCACAGTGGTTAGAATGCAGTATTGTAAGCTTACTCTGCCGACTGCCAAAAGTTCGGTCCTGACCTTGCTCAAGGTTTACTCAGCCTTCCATCTTCCCGAGGTCAGCAAAATGAGGACCTAGATTTTTTTGGGAGGGCAATATGCTGATTCTGTACACTGCTTAGAGAGTGGTGTAAAGCACTATGAAGACTAAGAACTACTGCTATTAGCGAGATTGGTCTAAGCTTTTCTTTCACTGTGAACCACTCCTGAAAATACATGTCATTTATAAAGTACTTGAATAGACTGCAAGTAAATGGATAAAAACCTGGGAAAAGTTGAACATTCTCTAAGTGCAAAGTTGAAGTTATTTCCATTTCCTTGCACAAATCTCTTAATATAGTGAGGTAAAGCTCTGAAACTGGCTCCATCCAAAATGTGGAAACTAGAAGAAACTATGATTTCTGTGCATGCAAACAGACAAGATCAACCCCAAGTTTTACCTGAAACCCTGAAAAGAAAGTAAACCAACAAATCATCTCTAGTAACAGAGATGAAGAGCAATCCTGTGAATGAAAAAACAATACTGGACTAGACAACATCTGGACTTAGAGATGGCCTTCAAAGGTTGCTGAACTCTCCATACTTGTCCATGCTGAGTGGAGTTGCTTAGAGCTATAATTTAGAAACATCTGGAGAACCACAGATTTAGCATGATCGTTCTCAATGTCCCCAGTTAAAAAAGCAGAAGACTAGGATGGTCGGCCTTGCATTGCTACCACAGAATACAGAAACTACACATACTAACCAAGTATCCCATTATCAACTCCATTCTTCCCACAAGAGAAACTGTGGGAGGACACTATTTAGATGAATACAAACACATTGCAGCAACCCTGAACATCAGGAAAAAGAAACAACATCTTCCAACAAAATAAATACCCATGGACATAAAAAATGACTGACCAGTCAACCCACTACAGTGCAACTAACACAAGCTGTGAAAAGGATAACATTGTCATACATAAAAAACATCTCGGAAACCAACAAAAGATTATTACAACCACATGACATTACAGTAGCACACAAACCCACTAAAGTTCTCCAAAACATCATAAGTAAACCAAAAGATACAGTAGTCCCAGAAGAAAAAAAACCAAGTCATTTACAACATATACAATGTAAGGGTTTAACAGCCACTGTGTGGGATAAATAGGTAGAAGACTAGAAGAATGCATCCATGAGCACCATGTAGCAGTTAGACATGATGAAAACATCTTAATTTCACAACCATAGCTTTTTAACCATAGTTTCAACTGGGAAACTAGGCATCCTAGACCAAGCCAAGTCCAAAAATACTAGAGAATTCCTGGAAGTTTGGCACTCAGACAAATCAGCTCATCAACAGACACATAGAGGTAAACAACATCTATATACCATTCAAAGGAGACAATCAAAAAGTGAAAAAGAAAACAAAAGAACCAAAACACCTCCACACCAGCAATCAACATCTAGACAAGAAGAGATGGAAACCAAAATTAATACTGAATAGGGGTCCCCAAACTTGGCAACTTTAAGACTTGGAGACTTTAACTCCCAGAATTCTCCAGCCAGTTGGCTGGAGAATTCTGGGAGTTGAAGTCCACAAGCTTAAAGTTGCCAGGTTTGGAGACCTCTGTACTAGAACAACAATCAAGAAGTAAACAATATCCCAATTAAGAAGCTACTAACTCAGACAAACAAGCTAACAGAAACAACAACCTAATCAAGGAGCCACCAAGAACACTCCCACCAACACTGACAAGGCTAGCCATTGGTAAAGAAAAGGAGAGTACACCCCACTCCCTTACCAGCACTGATGATGTTACCTAGTTTGGTCATGAAACATTTGCAGGAAAACAACCAAGCTCAGAGAGTATTAAGGATCCCCACAGTTCAACCTGAGCAACAAATATTCTCTTCTATTGGTAGAATATGGAAAATAATTGTTTGCTAGAGAAGTGATGCTTATGAACAAGCACTCTTGGCCACTGAGCAAGTGACAAGCTTCCTTTCTTATCTGAGACTTAATTTCTATCTCAGAAAGCAAATCTAGAATTTCCATATACCTAACTGAATGAATAGAGTCAGTACAATAATAACTATTGCCAAGCAAAAGTTCCAGTTATTTGTATATCTGCAAAATTAACAGTATGTTACATAATAAGTTTCTAGCAGGTTTTCCATCATCTTGGGGTCTTTGTTTTTGTTTTTAAGTAAGACTGGGAATGAGAAAATTAACGAATCTTTTTCTAATGAAAAAAGGAGGCACAGTACAGCAACCAGAGAGCAGAAGTTGGACAGAAAGTTCCACATTTGCCCTTTTAACAATTTTACCACTACATCCTGGTCTTCCTATTGTGGCAAAAGGAAATATTGCTTTGCCATTCAACTACCTGCAACATGACATGATGCAAGTGACTGTGAAAATTAGTCACCAGTATGAACTGAATTGGAGCAGAATAGCAACAGTTACTCAGAAATAGTGACCACCAGTCAGGTGTGATTTAACCAGTGTCATAACCAGTTTGGTGAGCACATGCTTTGCGTGTGCGCAGCATTTGAAAAAAAGCTTTCTTTTTCAGCTATAAAACTTACCTTCTGCTGCAGTCCTGGTTAGTAAATCAGCTGAGGAGAAGTAATCCGCTGCGCCGCATCAAACAGCTGAGCTGAAAACCCCACAAATAAAGGACAGAATAGGGCAGGGACGAGTGGGTGGGGCCAAATCATTGCCAAATCATTGCCATAACTACCGATTCACCCAAATCAGGCAGAACCAGGAGAATCCCACCCCTGCCACCGGTGTATGGAGTGGTGCAATCGCACATATGTTGCAGCAATCCAATGAACAGTAGGTGGGGGTTTCCAGAATTTTTATTAGAGTTGCTGTGGAATTCTGCGAATTCACATTTACTTTTCTACTATTTGTAGATTGTGAGGGCTGCTAAATATTTGAAATCCTTTGCAACTGATAAAAGAGTCCCTATTAATAAAAACATAGTCATTTTGAAGTTAAGTTTTACAGCGTGTTTGTTGTTTATTCTAAGCATACAAAGGTTTCCCGATGTTTGCACTTTATATCATTCAGTAGTAAAAGGTTAGTTCTTGTTTAGTTATAACTAAATTTCTGTAAGCATTTGGAAGCTTAGAACAATTAAAAAGCACAAACTACAAAACATAAAAGCAACTCTATACAATTTAATTTTAAACCAAAATTTAAGATTTATTTATTTGCTAAACTTAACTGGCTAATTTCCAAAACTCCAGTTTTCAAAATATGAGAAAAAATATAAATATAACGTAGCATGAACAACTAAAACATCATAAAATATCTTTAAGGAATAAAAATGACTTGTGATAGTGTTTTATTCTCCAAAAATGCCATGGTCTTATGAATTGAGGATGTGTACAAATTTCAAGATGCAATATATTCATTATGGTTTGGATCTCTTGCAGAAAAGCTTTACTTCTGTTCCGAATAAAACATATAGCAAAAAATCTCTATACAATGTCCATTGTCTCTATGAATGGCCATATTCAATGTCAGAGAATATCACAAAATTTGGTTTAGTGTGTCAGAATATAAATAGATAGTGTGCATATCCATATCTTTCTAATTCATATTCAGGCTTACTGTGATATCTGATCCAGATCTTTGAGTTAGAAGAAGATATGTGATGTCTACATTGAATAAATACGTTTTTCATTACAGCAAAAATCAGTACTTGGGAGGCTTGTAAGGAAAACCTGAGTATGAATAAATAGAAGCCTTTGACAATAGGCAGGCAAGAATATGTGATTAGAAGCATCATAAAAATAGTTATTAAGAGTAAACTGGGTAACAGATAGCCGGATCTAGGTGTCACTAAAATGTTACCTTTTGGTTAGAAAGCATCTCCTGAACATCTCAAAAGGAAAATGTAGGAGAATAAAACTATAATCACAGACCAGGACCTTATTTGGCATTCATAATATATATTATCTTCCACAAACAAGTCATAAAATATACTTATCTAGTATTTTGCAGGAGTGTGGGATAAAGAGAAGTTCAATTTAGTGCAAAGGTACCTAATAATTTCAAGGACAAAAGGAGGGATTAGTGGGTTTCCATTTAAGACCATGTGAAGTTGCTAAGCTCCAATTGGTTGCTTAGAAACTAAACTACAGTTTATATTCTTGCAGGGTACCCTTATTGGGTCTTCATCTCAAAGACCAGAGGCACAGAAGCATCCAGTACCTCAATGGTTTTTAAATTATTCACAAGTGTCCAGCAAAAAGGTGAGTGGATTTTTTTTTAATTGGAAAAACAAAGTTTCCCATATAATTGCTTTATTAAAAAATATGGAGGAATAGAGTGTATAGGCTCTTGAATATATTTTTTCTCCAAATAAATGGCTATTTGAAATTTTTGCACTGCTTGTCCATTTTAAAAGCAAATAAGAAAATGTAAGCAAGAAAGACTAAAAGTGATTTAGCAGTATTCTGCTACATGAAAGCTGCTTTGTGCATTTGCACAGAATTGTATGCCATAAATTTGTATGTAATAGAGTTCCAAGTGGAAATCTAAATAACTAGAGCACTTCTTCATTCAGAAATCTTATGATCTTGTCTGTTGGATTTTTGCCATTTGTCAAAAAAGCTAAAAAAAGAATTATGATAGAAAAAGTAGTTTCTATTGCATTGTTCTCAGTAGGGACAAGAGTACAGTTAATTTTTCTTAAGTAGGTACCATTGAGTTGAGTTCAACTCTTGATGATTAGAAGTACAAATGTTCCATTTTGACTTGTTCATCTCAAAATATGAACAATTTTTTTTTTATATTTTCAAGCAAACCACAAAGTGAAATCCAGTTATCTCTGGGATTTCACACTTATCCAAAAGTTGAAATGCAGCTTGGTGATTAAGTGATGTATATTACAGTACATTCCATCTCTCATTAAAATAGTACTGAAATATACATTATAATATCCTGCACAATCTGTAGAAGTTAGAATAGAGTAGAGTAGAGTAGAGTAGAGTAGAGTAGAGTAGAGTAGAGTAGAATAGAATAGAATAGAATAGAATAGAATAGAATAGAATAGAATAGAATAGAATAGAATACTTTATTGGCCAAGTGTGATTGGACACACAAGGAATTTGTCTTGGTGTAAATACTCTCAGTATACATAAAGAAAAGGTACATTCATTAAGACTCAAGAATCATAACATACAACACTTAATGATAGTCATAGAGTACAATCAACAATCAAATCATACTAGGAAACAGTCAAGTGGGAGGGGATGGAAGATAAGGACTGGTGAAAAGATTAACAGTAATAGTCATATACATTTTGTAAATAGAACAGTGTTGATATAACTACAAACAAAAGTCATGGAGAATGATGTATACAGATGTGTAAACTTCCAAGCTCAAAAAAAAACAGAAAAATAGGAGCAACTGAATTTATGAATGGAAAAATTTGAAACTATGAGAAGTTGCAATGTGTATATTTGTCCTTCCATTATTTCAAGAGTGATGATCCACTGATGAAAGAAAATATTACTAGCAGGCATATAGTTAGATTCAGCAGTTGGAAGGTGCTCCAATACTCCAATCCTCTGCTCAAGCAGGAAACCCTACAATTTCAGACAAATGGTTTCATTTCATTTCCGTATAGTACTTGACAGTACAGTAATTTTTAAAACTGAGGATGTCCTGTTTTAAATTCAGGGAATTGAAGCATTTATGGTAATATCTGCAGAATCTAACATGCTGATAACAAAGTGCAAATAAAACTTTTAGGATTAAATAGGGCACTCTTCTAGCTAGGATCAAACTGAATGTAATATGAAATGCATATTTGGTTTTAATGTACAGGTTTTTCTCAAAATGCGAATAATCTAAGTTGAGAATGCTAGCAATTACCGGAACTTCAGCAGAGGGGGAAATTTAATGTCAAACCTGATCCTTAAGCTGCATTTTGAATTTGGGCAGATGCTATCTCAGCAGCTGTATGAATTTAGTGGTGAGATAATGATGGCTTTGTGGTTGTTCTTTCAGCAACTGGAAATGATTAGAATGTGGAATATGAGCTTGGACTTTCATTAAAGTTTTAATTCTTCTCCTAGAATGTATGATGGAATTAGTTTTTTGGAAAAACGAAACACATGTTGAACAGATTTTTGACAGAATTTTCGCACAAGGAAAAGAACAGAATCTTTCTAACTATTCTTCCAAAATTTGACAGGTAAAAATAAGAACATGATTTTCTCCCTTAAGATAATATGAGATTTAAACCAGAATGGAGTGAACAAACTGTAATGAAAGCTATAACAATGTATAAGTTGGCTTGCTACAGGTTGAAATCCCTATAAGTTGCTAGAAGGTAATTAAAATGTTAGGAGAATTCCTTCTATGCACTGGGACATAGAGGTGAAAGGAAGAATGTCTGGCAGGCACCATGCTAAAAAAAAGTTATTTACTGGAAATATTATCCCTGATTTGGACAGATGGTATTAGGTACACACTGCTATTTGGTGGCCTTGGTTCCATTTCCCCTTATTATTATTTGCCCTCCTACTTATTTTGAAACCTAAGACAAAAAGGTAACAGAAAAAGGATGGTGTTAATATTCCTCTCATGTACTTTTGGGGTTTCTTTCCACAGCTTAATCAGGTTTGGTTGTCCTCTTCTGGTGTGAATGCCTTTTTTTGAACAATTACAGAAGTAAAATTCTGCTCAAGGAGACTAACCACCTAATCCTTCCTCTACATTAGTTGTTTCTGGATAGCTCACAACCAAGGTATGAAGGCTACAACTTTTTTTCTCTGTCATTGCCTCTTCCTCTGTTTTCATTGGGATTCAGTTGCATATTATTCTACAGGCTTAATGGTTCCATATGTCCATTTTGAGCAGCTATGGGAAATTTATATAATCCGCTGTTCCCAAGTTATCCCATAGACCCATGATGGCAAGGATGGGATTCAATTTTTTTAACAACCGGTTCTGTGGGCGTGGCTTGGTGGGCACAGCCAACTCAATATCACCCACATCGAGACACGCATCTCCTTGCCTGGCCTCTCATGACTTTGGGGATGCTGCAACAGTCGTAAGTGTGAAAAATGGTCATAAGTCACTTTTTTCAGTGCCATTGTAACTTTGAATGGTCACTCCACACAAGCAAAGTACCAGCAAAGGAAGGGGAAAAAAACTTCAGAGATGTTCCAGAGACAGGAAGTCTAGTTCTGCCAAGAAAGTAATAAGGGTTAACGGAGAGGCAGTTTGTGTAAGCAACACCAGAATGTTTCCTTCCTGCCTTCCTTACAGGATTAGGCCAGTAATGTCTTCTAACAACTGGTTCTCTGAACTGTTTAGAATGTTAACAACCGGTTCTAGCGAATAGATGCAAACTGGTAGATTCCATCCCTGCATGATGGCGAACCTATGGCACGTGTGCCACAGGTGGCACACAGAGCCCTCTCTATGGGCGCTCAAGCTATTGCCCCAGCTCAGCTCCACTGCACATGCCACTGGCCAACTGATTTTCAGATCTCTGCTGTGCATGCGTGGGTGGTGGGGCGCATGCGTGAGATACCTCCCGTCTCCATTTTTAATCCCAGGAGGCTGAAGGGAGGCGTACTAGGCCCAAAACGAGGCATGGGAGTGTTGCACATGCATGCACAGGGTGGGTCACACATGCATAATGGGTGCATTGCATTATGGGTACAGGCACGTGTACATGCTGTTGCATGCACACTTTTGGCATGTGATGACAAAAAGGTTAGCCATCACTGCCATCAACAAAAACTATTGAAAAGGCCAACAGCTGAATGGCTCTAAACTCCCCATCATTGCTCTTGAGTAGAAGTGCTAGATGGAGCAATTTTATGACATCAACTTTGGGAAAAGACCATTGCTGTATTTGGAGCAATAGAGTCTATTGATTAACACATTCCATGAAGCATATTCTTTTACCAGACCTGAATGTATTGAGAATAAATGCCTAACTTTAGCAGAGAAAAATATATCTCACTCTGCCTTTTTCATATTACTATGTAGAATTTTATAAGTCTCTGAGATGCCCTTTTTAATGAGAAAGACTCCATTGCTTTTTATTTTACAGGCATGATATTTTAACCTCTTGCTCTTACTTGAAAGTTACCTCTGGTCATTTCTCTTACCATTACAATAATGCTTTCCAAAGATATTTGAAATGGAGAGAACCTACTCTATCCTCTTGGAAATTGCTTATTTCTACCCCGTGGAAAACTTAAAACCCAAGTGGTTTGAGAAGAATGTTTCAATAGATATCTTGGTTTTTACCAAGCACAATAATGAACTCTTAAGTACTTTAAAAAAAGAATGTTGAGGTTTTTTACCTTATGATATAGTGGACTTTCCCATCTATTTATTCTATATGTTTCTCTTGAAGCTTTTTCCCCCCACCTAAATTGGGATGTCCCATCTCGTGACAGTTAGAAACCTATTATTATGAATTCTCACCTCTCTGGTGGTTTCACAGTGCCTGGACCTTTATAACCACTGAGATAACTTTTTCATGGTACAGAATCATTTGACTAGCATAGAGGAGATGATTAATAACTCATGTGGCTTTTTTGGTCTTGGGTGGAATATCAGCCCAAGGCCTGGTGTTGATAATTAAAGCCTACATGAGTATATTTGCTGCCATTCCTTTGAGAATAAAAAAACCCAACAACCCTCAGCCAGTTATAGTGGTCACATAATAACTTCCAGATGTTTCTGTGATGCTGTAAGTTCTTCAAATGCACAGAATTCAGAGAGAATAAAATCTATGTGTGCGAATCAGTAAATACCACTTATTTGTCTTAATGATCACCTCATCAAAGTAAGAAACAATATTTGGTAGGGAGGAATTGTGTGTTTAATTGTTTCTACTCAGGAGGTTTACTAAGATTATTTAGACAAATAGGGTGTTCATAAGATTACATGCAAAGACCCTATAATTAGCCAAAGTAAATTCTAACTCCAATATCTGTAAAGTGAACCCCCAAAAAGAAAAGGGGGGGAGAACAGGTTGAGATCTTGGAACTCAAAGCTGAGTTTAAACTAGTGCGGAGTTTTGTTCTTTGTACGCCATATATCGCACAAGCAAGCACTTATGTAATTGCAAAGGCTTTGTGTTAAATATAGCAGCCTTTTATAACTCCCAGATTTCTGTCTTTTTGCAAAAACCAATATATTTTTAGACTTCTCATGGGTAGCCTACTATTAGCATCCTGCAATGGCCCTGAGCCAATTTTATATGAATGGGGGACCTGTCCTCTACAACTGAAGAGAAGAGCAGGTAGTTCTCCTCTAGTCAAGCTGTTCAGTTTTAAAACAACTATCATTCAATAGAATAGTGTTTATTAACCTTCAGAAGTTGTGACTACTTCATCTGGAAGCTTTCAAGAAGAGACTGAAAAGCCATCTGTCAGAAATGGTATAAGGTCTCCTGCTTGAGCAGGGGATTGGACTAGATGATCTACAAGGTCCCCTCCAACTCTGTAATTCTATCCCAGAGGTCTCCAAACTTGACAACTGGCTGGCTGGAGAATTCTACGAGTTGAAATCCACAGGTCTTAAAGTTGCCATAGCTGGTTGGAGAATTCTAGGATTTGAAGTCCACAAGTCTTAAAGTTGCCAAGTTTGGAGAGTTCTGTTCTATCCCGACAACCTTGACAGCTTTAAGATATGTGGACTTCAACTCCAGATTCCCCAGTCAGTCAGATATCTTAAAGCTTTTAATGTTCAAAAATACTACACAAGAAACATAGTTTGACTAAACAAAAAAACTCTTGTTTGAAACCAGAACTACTAAAAACCCCTTGATCTGAGCAGTGAGAGTATAAAATTCTGCAGCAAAATTTTTGTGGCAAGAGTTCATAATTTTCAGCAGCTTTAGTTAAACTTCTTTCTATTCTCCCTTAGTTTCCCTTTGATATCTATTCTAATTATTGTCTGATCAACTATATTTGTCAGTGTTAGATTTTTACAACATTATACAAAAAATATTCATGAGGCTTCAGAGGAATCCTATACATATGGCATTTGTTGACTTCCTTATTGATTCTTTCTAGACAATTGTGGAACAAACTGGAGATCTTGTCCATTCATAGGTGCATCCTGACATTCCTTATTAAAATGTTGCATGATAATACCTCTATCTAAATTAGGTTTGACAACTAAGATCATTTTCTGCTTTGTTGCCCATTTCCAGAGTGTTGGACAAGAGTGCATTTTAAACCATTTCCTATTTAATTTTTTTGTATCCATTTTATGGTGGAAAAAGTCACAAAACTGGAGCATTTCCTGGCAGGGTTGGTGGATAGACCTATTATTTCTATTTGCAGATTATGAAACCAATTTCTCAGTTTAAGCTGTTGGACTGTGGAGAGCATTAGCTGGTCTGCCTCCCATTGCTCAGATAATGATCCAGTAATTAACTATAAATTATGCCATCCCCCAAAGAGACCAACCATAAATATGAATGGCAAAATAAGAGGAATGTTAATTGAACAGGTTAAGGCCTTTGATTATCTTGGAATTATTTTTCATGCAACAGCCCTAAGTTCAGCTTTAAAAGAACTGGTAAAAAGCCACAGCTGCCGTATTAAAGTCTTTCCATATAACAGGAGGTGATTATATACCAGCTGAACTAAAAGTGTTTGAAGTTTAGAGCACTTCATTTCTTATGGGTGGTCCTTGCTTAATTACCATTAATGTATGACTGAAGTTACAGTGGCACTGAAAAAAGAGACGTACAACTGGTCTTTGCACTTATGACCATCACAGTTTGCTGTAAAGGTTGTCATTTGCAACCTTCCCAAGTAAAATATTTGGCAAGTAAAGTAAATAGGAAGCTGGCACAACATCACAAGTTGTGATCAGATGATGCCTTGCTTAATGACAAAACCAGTGGTGGGATTCAAATTGCTTTACCATTGGTTCGGTGGGCGTGGCTTGGTGTGCTTTGCCTAATGTGCCCTGGCAGATTAATGTGCCCTGGCAGATTCCCCCACACCAGCTGAGGCCTGTAGCGCCAATCGGCTGAAAGGATAAAGAAGAGAAAAGCTCAGGAGCAGGTGGGAGGGCTGATCCTGCTTTCCTTTTCTTTTTCCTCTCAGCTGATTGTCGGAGGGTTTTTTTACTATCAGTTTGGCTGAACCAGGCCAAACTGGTAGCATACCACCACTGTACTAAACCAGGATTGCTGGAACTGCCATTGCCAAGCAGGGCGGTCATGTGGGAATTCATGTAATGGCCGCAGCAACTGAGTTCCCAGTCCCATTTAGGGCTGTGAAACAAGAACTACCAGTATATGCCTATAAGGACATGGAATCATTAGAAGCCGTTCGATCAGGATTCCTATGGAACATTTTGGGACTCTCTGTGCAACCCAAGCACAATTGTTTGCACTGAGATGGGAGGACAGAGCATTGTTAGCTATTGGTTTATATTATTTTCAAGTCAAATAGTTTGACTGTTCTGACTCTCAGATAAATAGCAGCCTTGCTAGTGAAAATTATTTCTTTGAACTTTAAGTCTATCATGTGGACTTTCCCTGACTTGCACCAATCCCAATAGCTACATCAGGGGTCTGCAACCTTGGCAACTTTAAGACTTGTGGACTTGAGCTGAAGTCCACAAATCTTAAAGTTGCTAAGGTTGGAGGCCCTGGGCTGGATAATTCTTTTAACAATGTGATGAGCGATTGACTTTCAAAATGCCTTACTTTATCTGAGAGAGACCAAAATAACCACAACAAGAAGTCCTTATTATATATTGCTGCAGTGCCTTTTTATAGATCTATTTGTGCTATATGAGTATTTTCCCAATCTCAACACGATATTTAGAGAGGACTGAGGATGACTAAGTCTCCTACCAACTAATCAGGAGGTGGAGATTTCAGGAAGTAAAGCCAAACTGAATATCCCGTCTATGATGTATTATAAATAGTTTCAGAGGAGGTGTTGTTATATTATCTTCATATAATGTTGTATATGCTTTGGTATATTACTTTAGCTGTATTTGAATTCCCATGTACTTATTTTATTCATAATTTTAAAGTTTTTCTTTGGTGATAAGATAAAAAAACATATAAACAATTTATTAAGTAAGTCAAGGAACTGTTTATTTTTCACAAATGTCTCAAACATGCTATTTCAGGCTTTTCTGAGGGGACAATTTCTGCATTCTGAGGGGTACTGCCCCCCCCCTCTTTTGGGCAAGGACTCCAACTGCTGTTCCCTGAGCCACCGCCACATACAAATGAAACGGTAGTTTCAGGTTTGGCAAGGCTAAAACCGGAGCAGTTGACAAAGCCTTCTTCAGCTCTTCCCACCTTTCACTATCTCCCTCCTCCCATTCTATGCGCTCTCCTTTTCCAGGCAACTTTCTGTGCAAAAACTGTGCCAACATTGTGAATTGGTCTACCCAGATTCTACAATACCCCAATAATCCCAACGCTTTCCACATCTCTGTCTTGTTCCTGGGAGGAGCCAAGCTCATATCCCCTTCACCCTTTCAGGATCCAAGGACCTAACCCCCTGCTGAATGTTATGTCCCAAATATTTCACCTTTTTTTTTTCCTACTAAACCCTTCACCTCCTGCCCACACATCTGATGATATCTTCTCCTCATCTTCCGTTGTTAACATACACATGCGAACTTCCTTCCTTCTATCCCACAATTCTATTCCAAAAACATCCAACAAGTCTCTTCCTAGCAAGTTCACCCCTGAATCCGGAATATACAATATTTTGGTTTCAGTAACCACATCATTCAATTCCAATCTCACCTCTTCCAAAATCTTGACCTCTTGGGATTTCCCACTCACCCCAACCACCTTTAAAGTCTGCTTTGACCTGCATGCTCCCTCTATCGGATCGCATACAGATGTCCGGTTTGCGCTGGTGTCGATCAGGAACAGCCGTTCCTGATGGTCAGGACCCACTAACACATTTACCAATGGCTCCCCGTGGGTCCCTCTTGGGGAGCCGGAACCTCCCTAATCGTATAGGGCATAGCTTCGTTCCTCTGCGGTTTTGGGACATTCGTGCGCAAAATGTCCCTCTTTCCCGCATCTGAAGCAAGTTCTACTCTGGGACGGCCGTTGGAATCGACCGCCTCTATTGCCCCCTGGACCTCCTTGCCTAACCGGGGGTCTCCACTCCCTGCTGGGAGATCTTTCATCTCTCCACCTTGGCCTTGGATCTGACATCTGGGTCTCCCTGTTTTTCCTAACTTCATTCTTGGCTGCCGTTTGCACAGCAGCTACCATCATCTGAGACTTCTGTTTGGTTTTAACTGAGTCTTGGTTCACAAAAACTTGTTGGGCTGCTCTCATCAAATCTGTCATGCCCAAATCAGTCCATCCCTCTGTCTTCTGGATCTTCTTCTGGATATCTGGCCATGCTTTGGTGATGAACTGTGTCTTCAGGAGAGTCTCGAAGGCAGGGGTTTCTAGCTCCACTCCAGAGTACTTGGTTAACCCTTCATGGAGCCGAGCACAGAAATCCCCCGGGGACTCATCCTTTCCTTGTGTTATTTCAAATGCTTTGGTCAAGTTTTTCCCTTGAGGGATGGCCAATTTAATTCCTTCAATGATCATGTGTTTCATATCTCTCATGTGCTCCCTATGAGGGTTATTATTGATGTTCCAATTTGGATCAGCTATGGGGAACTTTTTGTCTGTAGCCACTACTCCCTGTTGCCCTGCATGTCTCCTATCTCAGGCAGCCATTGCTGCCCTCCTTATGAGGTTCCTCTAATGAGGAACCTAATGAGGTGTCCAAGAATATACCAGTTCTTGGTATGTGTATTCACTGGGCCCCAGAAACAATTCCAACTGTTCCGCCACTTCATGAGCATTCTCATGAAGTTTCAGAAGGGTCTTTTTCAGATCCCGTAACTCAGCAGATTATGGGGACAGCCACGAAAACGGTGACTGGATTCCCCTGTGCATTCATGCCATTTGGGACTTCTCTGACTGGCCGACCTTCCTCCTAGAGGCAAATTCTCTAGGTCCTTGTTTAATTGAGCCAGTTCCCTTCTGAGTCCTGGATATGCAGTGGTAAGGAAACTCAGGGTCTATTAGGGGATACTTCGGCCACCTATATTGGCATAGGTAGATCATTTTCTTTTTCTCTAGACTCCGAGTGTAAGTCCTCAGATGGGGCAATGACCATTGTTGTAGTAGTTGACCCAATGGGGAGTCAGTTGGAATCGGCCTTCTCGGGGTCTTTTCTATCTCAATACCCATTCCCTCTTGGAATGTCTCACACTTGCTTTGTCCCTTTCCCATTCTCCATGCTACCCACCAACAATCTCCCAGAGATTCCCAACTCAGGGATTTACACTGTCCTCCAGCAGTCGCTGGATTCCCAGAGTTTAAGGACAGTATATCCCTTCTTCTATCCCGAAAGACAACAAACTCACCTGATACACCTCTGGTCTCCCAGAGACGAAAGGAGTGTGGGCATCCCCACTTCAGGTGAACAACGACACTCCCAGAGTGTCAGGCCGGCTTCTCTCTCTCTCGTTTCCAAGGATCGTCTGCTGAGTGCAGTTACCCCGGGATCCAACTGAGACAAGGGAGGGGCCCTTCTACAATGGGAGGCAGTGGCGCCACACTTACCCAGTCCCTTTTCTCCAGTTGAAATTCCGTTGGGGCCCATGTTGAGCACCAAATTGTGAGGTAGAAGCAGATAAAAAACCACCGAAAGATTTGTTGATCCAAGGAAAACAAGGTTTTATTCACGTGTCTGCAGAGGCGGGTTCCCTCAGGCATTGAAGGAACACAGAGCAAAATTCAGGCAGCCTTTTTATACCCTAACTGTCTGCCCCCTTGTACGAGGGCTTGGCTCACATTCTTTCTGTTTTCAAATTGACACCTATATTTCGAAGGTTCATACTAGCTCCCTATCTAGCAAAATTAGTGACACGGTTTCTGACATCGCAGCACTTTATTACAATTCCCCATTGTTCTAGCCTTATCTTGTTTTTTTCTCTTGTGTACAAACTGGAACACTTTCTTATTTAGCAGAGCTACTGAGTTTGAGACACACTTCCTTATTTAATTCAATGGGCCATCCAACATGACTTCGGTTCTGCTCACAGTGGGATTCAAAAATTTTTACTACTGGTTCTGTAGGTGTGGCTTGGTGGGCATGGAGTGGCTTGGTGGACCTGACTTGGTGGGTGTGATTTGGTAGGTGTGGCAGGGGAAGGATACTGTAAAATTTCCATTCCCTGTCCCCCCACTAAAAAAGATCCAGCCAATTTGCTGAGAATAGATGGGGGCGGAGGAAGTCAGAGGTGGGATTTGCCGGTTCTCTGAACTACTCAAAATTTCTGCTAAAAATTCTCTAGAACTGGTCAGAACCTGCTGAATACCACCTCTGTTGACCCCATCCCATTTAGGATACCTATGTTGACTATGGAATTATAGGAAATACAGTCCCACCATAGGAGAGTATTAGGTTGGGGGAAGATATGTTAGATATTAGGAACTCTGCTTGGTAAACAGGAACAGGTTAATTTCTACTGGTAAGAGAAATAACTTGGTATAGTGGTTAAGCTATTAATTAGGCTCAGGGTGATCCATATTAAAGGCCATCTTCATCCATGAAAATGCACTGATGTTTTTGGACCAGTAAATCTCTCTCCTCCCTCCCCCTCTCCCTCTCCCCCTCTTCTCCTCTTCCCCTCTCCCTGTCTCTCCCTCCCCCCTCGCTCCCCCAAAATCTACCTTGAAAATTTGTGTCTATGGATATCAAAGGGAGAATTACACATAAGTCATTCTGAGAAATGGTGTAAATATAATAAATAAAATAAAACAAATCCCAGCTGAAAGATATTAGATTAGAAAAGGATATTCTGGTAGGCATCTCTAGTAAAGTATTGCACCAATGTTTACATTTTAGGGATGAATAATTTTATTGAAATTAAAGAGAAATTCTCAGAGTAGCAGTCTAGTAGACTGCTGTTATTTCTGGTATTAACCAATGATAAAATGGAATTTCAGTCTTGTATACAGTTCTATCTCCATCAGTCCTCAAAGTTCATTCTATGAGAGACTCTTTGGGCTCAAATAATATTGCTGACTGAATTTACTAAATATTCTGTTTCTGAAGGCAGATTATGCAGTGAAATAAATATTGTCAACATTTGTACTATGAAATGAATTTCTTGGTATTAATGCTAAAATGTACTTTGGTTTCTTCATAGGTAACAATTCCAAATATGAAGACTCTACTTCTCCTTATCAGTGTTCTTGGACTAGTGGTTGCTTCTCCTGTAAGTGAACTGAACTATAACAAAAATTAACTATAAGGATCAGATGATGTAGTGATCCATAGATGTAGTAGACAGTTTAAATAAGTCTGATGATCAAGAAACTAGATCCAGAGCAAACCTACAAAATGGCTTGTTCAGAAAAATCCACTGGAAAATGGAAAATAAGTTTCTGGGGAATTAGTGAAAACCATGTTAATTTATAAACTCTGCAAGGCAATTAGTTCTAGACTTGAACAAATTTGAAATCCTGATTCACACATTCTGGATCACCCAAAATTCTCATGCTTGCAATAAGAATGTTTGCTTATGTTCTTTGTAGTTATTGACATGCTGACTAGGACTTCTGGGAATGATAATGACTACATATCTAAAATTTGGGAAATTGCTATATTGACAACAGGTGGCTTTGTGGCACATAATAACTGATTAGGTCTCATCCTATGTTTTGAAAACATTTAAAAAAAAACCATGAGTACTAATACAAGAGTAAAAATTCAGCTTTTCTTCTTACTTCACTGGCTGTTCCATGTTAGTGGTCATGGAACAGTATCATTCAGCAGATATTAAGTAATCTGGAGTTGGTTTTATGCCACTCCTGTGTTGACTGGAGTGGCTGTTGACTGTGTTAACACTGTTTTCTGTCCATCCCCTAAAATGGAGGTAGATAACTTGTGGCCCTTCAGCATAGGAAGTTCCTCAGTCTTTCTGATGGAGCAGTCTGAAGCAGTTTCACAGATTACCTTACATTGAAAATCTGTGGCAGAGTATTGGAAAGAATAAAAAAAATGAGAAATAAATTAGCATTAATACATCTATCTATCCTACATAGCATTAGTGCTTAAGCTTATATACTGCTTCATAGTGCTTTACAGCCCTCTCTAAGTGGTTTACAGAATCAGCATATTTCCCCAACTATCTTGGGTCCTCATTTTACTGACCTCAGAAGGATGGAAGGCTGAGTCAACCTCGAGTCCCATCAGATCAAACTCATAGCTGTGAGCAGAGTTTACCTGCAATGTCAATGAATTTACATACTTTTCATATTCATGTTATTTTTTTTAATATTTCCTTTCTTTCTAACAATCTTGTTATTTGTGTTATTTACCTAAATCACTAAAATATAGATTTCATTTTTGTGTTATTATATTTAGTTGTAATTTTGTGTTTTCTGGTTCTATACATTTTTATCTAGTTATATCTTATAGTGAAAATAGTCCTTATTGGATTGATTACAAATTTTGGTGTGTACTATGAAAAGAAGAAAATTTATAGGGCCACCCAAATCACTCTCAATGACTCCGGGCAGCTTACAAAGATAGAAACTTACAAAGCCAATGTAAAAACAATAAAAAAATCAATAATATTACTTCTGTCCCAGACCCATTGGTAAACCAAGTCTTCGGGGCCTTGCAAAAGATAGTTTATATTTATTCCCATTTTGCTATTTTCTTTGACCATGCAATGTATAAAAAAAAAGAAATCTAACAAAGAATAAGATAAAGGAATTATAATCATGAGACTAGAAAAGGAAATGTAACTAAATCTGGTTTACACCAAAAACATTCTGTATATGTGTGTTCTCCATAATTTGACTTGCAAATCAAATCAAATCAAATCAAATCAAATCAAATCAAATCAAATCAAATCATTGCAAATCAACTAGTTTTCTGTTCTTTCTGGTGCCATGTGTCAGGCATGGCTTTATGTTCTTGCAATTTCTCTCTCTGACTTTCTCAATCTTCTCTTTCTTCTCTCCCCATTTATTCTCCCTTCTTGAGTTTGTTTTGATTTTGATCCTTATCATAGTAAGATGTCAACAATTCTTTAGTATGGCTACAAAGATAATCACCAGTACAAAGCAAATTTGTTCAGGTCGTTATTCTCTTTGTATCCGAGCTAAAGCAGGGGTCTCCAACCTTAGCTGGCTGAGGAATTATGGGAGTTGAAGTCCACAAGTCTTAAAGTTAACAAGGTTGGAAACCCCTGAACTACAGAATAATTGACATATATCCTATGATTCCTTAAGGCAGATTCAATAAAGGGATTTATGCTCCAAAATCCACACTTTCGAGAAACATGTCTCTAAATATGTTCACATACTAATATTTCATGCTTCTTTGTGACAGATACAGAGGAGCGATGTACTTAGAAGAGGCCCCAGGGACAATCTTAATTCTACTAATGTAGACCAAAAGATAGTAGTTAACCCTGCCCATAAAAATGAGCAGAAGCAAAACAAAGATGGTGATCACCAGGGAGGAGGAATATTGGTCCACCTCAAGAAACAACATGTTACAGCTGGAAGAACCTCTACAGATGGTGATATTAGTCCCTACGGAGGGCATCCAAATGCAAAGGAGAGGCAGCTGCTTCTGGACAGCATAGGACTTGCACAAACCACAAGTAACAGCCAGTATAATACACAGGAAAATCTGGGTCAGTACCTTAAAAGCTCTCAAGTGGATCTTTTCAAAAAGATCACTGTGGAAGAAAATTACATTGAGGATAAGAGAGAGAACAATGCAGTTCTAGGTCCAGCATCCACAACCAGAAGCCCCAATGTTCACGAGACAGATTCCTTCCCTGGAAAACAATATAGCAATGGAGCCCATAGCCAGAATGGTCTTAAGTCAAGAAAAGATGTTGACATGTTCTCTAATGATCATTACAGCTTTGACAGCTTCAATTTATATGATGAGGGCATGCAAGGAGATGACCCTAGATATGCTGATGACTCTGATTCTGGTGAGAGCGACTCCAATCAGCAACCTGGGGCACCAAGTAGTTCAAGCGATTCAAAAGATGAGGAATCAGAACAATCAAGCCACTCAGCAAATCCCGGAAGCCCAGATGGTTCCAATGGGGCCCAAGATGCCAGCGACTCTAGTGATTCCAGTAGCTCAAGTGACTCTACTGATTCGAGTGATTCAAGCAGCTCCAGTGACTCCAGTGACTCGAGCAGCTCCAGTGACTCTAGTGATTCAAGCAGCTCCAGTGATTCCAGTGATTCAAGCAGCTCCAGTGATTCAAACAGCTCCAGTGATTCTAGTGATTCAAGCAGCTCCAGTGATTCAAGCAGCTCCAGTGATTCTAGTGATCCAAGCAGTTCCAGTGATTCCAGTGATTCCAGCAGCTCCAGTGACTCTAGTGATTCCAGCAGCTCCAGTGATTCCAGTGATTCCAGCAGCTCCAATGACTCTGGTGATTCAAGCAGCTCCAGTGACTCCAGTGATTCCAGCAGCTCCAGTAGTTCCAGTGATTCAAGCAGCTCCAGTGATTCCAGCAGCTCCAGTGACTCCAGTGACTCCAGTGATTCAAGCAGCTCCAGTGACTCCAGTGATTCCAAAAGTTCTAGTGATTCCAGTGACTCCAAAAGTTCTAGTGCTTCTGGTGACTCAAGCAGTTCCAGTGATTCCAGTGACTCAAGCAGTTCCAGTGATTCCAGTGACTCAAGCAGTTCTAGTGACTCCAGTGATTCGAGCAGCTCCAGTAGTTCCAGTGATTCAAGCAGCTCCAGTGATTCCAGCAGCTCCAGTGACTCCAGTGACTCCAGTGATTCAAGCAGCTCCAGTGATTCCAGTGATTCCAAAAGTTCTAGTGATTCCAGTGGCTCAAGCAGCTCCAGTGACTCCAGTGATTCTAGTGACTCTTCTAGCAGCTCCAGTAGCTCCAGTGATTCCAGCAATTCCAACAGCTCCAGCGATTCAAATGATTCCAGTGACTCTAGTGATTCTGGTGATTCTTCTGAGTCCAGTAGCTCCAGCGCTTCCAACAGTTCAAGTGCTTCCAACAGCTCCAGTGCTTCCAATGCCTCGGATGATTCTAATAGCAGCTCCAGTGATTCTGGCAATTCTAGTAATTCCAGCGGTTCAAAATAAACTATTTGAGAGGCGAAACAGTAGGAAAAAAGCCGCACGTATGAATATAATAAGTCAAAATGGTAGCACTGTTGGCAAAAGTGTGAATAGTACATTTCACTCTTGTTTTGATAACCGCTTCACTGTATTAGGCTGGGAAGTTCAATGAAGTAACAAATTCTTAAACCTTTTTATGCAACACTCGATGTCTATTTTGGCTGCTCTACTTGACCTCACTATTACAAAAAAGATAACTATCCATGAAAAGAAATATTCACAATTACAATAAAATACAGAGTTCTAAAAAAAGATCCAAAAACCCACAACAATCCCAAAACAATGTTCCGATTTCTCCAGTAATAAAAAAAGAACCTTTGCAACTAGTTCCAAACTATTTTGTGAGCCAAGGGTGCACTTTGAATTAATAACAATATTCTTTTTCCAGACATCCGTTTGGAAACTAGAGTTCTACATGTGTACATATGTGAATATAGCTCCTCATGATTCTTTGAGGAGAGTCACAATATTTAAGGTGAGCTAACACCAATTGCTTGTTCACCCTTTGCTCTCACTGTCACAATGTGCATTCATTTTTTTTTTAAATGATGTCTGACTTGGCCTAATATGTGAGGCCAGCCAGCCTTTTGGGGTGTATAGCTTCAACAACTGTATAGACACAAATGTAGCACAATGTCTAGATTTGACAATTATAAATATAGGTGCACTGCCCTAAATGCAGAAAGAAAATTACTCTCAAGTAGATCATGCATTACCAGATCTATAGGGACACATAATTAAGCATTGAAAAAAATGTTACAGGCAGAAAGCGATGTACAGTCAAAATGGAGAACAGTGGGGCCAACTCTACCCATCTCATGTTCTCTAGATGTCTCTAAACTACAATTGCTAATCTTCTCAGCTCTCTGGCTAGGAATTCCAGTAAATACAGTCCTAACTATGCAGAGGGCACTTAGTTGAGGAAAGTTAGAGTAAATAAACCTTTCTTTCTTGTGTTCTCTGTGATTTTTCCCTCTCTTTTTTTGACATTTGTTTTCTTTTCTAATTTGGGGGATTGTGGCTTCTTATTATAGAACTAGGGTGTGGAATCTTGACAGCACCACAAAGCTAGTGTGTCAAGGTTCTTTAAAGCTCAGATTATGCTGTAAATGTGCTGGCAGAACAAAGTCCAACATCTCTTCCAACTTGCTTAAGATGTATTATAGCAATATTGTTAAAGATAAAGCAATATCCTATCAAATCTTGGACACATTATAGACCAGGGGTGTCAAACTTGAATTCATTGAGGGCCACTTCAGGGTTGTATTTGACCCCTGGGGGCATGGTCACTCACTGAGGCTGTTTTTGGCCATGACAGCCTCCTGAAGCCTTCTGCCAGCGAAACAGAGCTTGGGAAGGCTGCGTGCGTTCTGCCCGAGGTCTATTTTCAGCCACAATGGCCTCCTGCAGCCTTCTGCCATTGAAAACAGAGCCCGGGTAAACCATGCATGGCTTCTCCAAGCTCCGTTTTCATTGGTAGAGTGTTGCAGGAGGCCGTTGCAGCCGAAAACAGATTCTGGGAGGGCCCCGTGTGGCCCTCCCAAGCTCCATTTTCACTGGCAAAGGCACCATGGGCCAATCCTTTGCTGTTTCCAGGGCAGGCCCACTGACCAGATCTAACCATCCTATGGGCTGGATTTGGCCCACAGGCCTTGAATTTGACACCCCTGTTATAGATTATAAGGAGTAACCAGCTATCTTAAGTACCTGCTAATCATTGCATTATAAGTAGTCCTTGAATTACTATCTTTCATCTAATGACTGCTTAAAGTTACAACAGTATTGAAGAAAGTGATTTACAACTGGTCCTTGCATTTACAACTGTCACAGCATCCCTGTGGCCATGTGATCAAAATTTGGGCATTTGACAATTGGCTTGTATGGCGTTGGATGGTTGCAACATCCTAAGGTCACCTGATTGCCATTTGCAATCTTTTCAGCCAGTTTCCAATCAGCAAAGTCATCTGGGGAATCCAGATTTGCTTAATGACTGTGCAATTCACTTAGTGACAGTAATTCGCTTCACGAGTGTGGCATAAAAGGATGCAAAACTGAGTGACTCCCACTTAATGACTGTCTCACTTAATGACATAAATTCTAGTCTCAATTCTCATTGTTAGCTAAGGGCTACTTATACAGTGAAATCCCAGCTAAGATGAAACACAAATTAATCACATTGAAACACTGTAAAAATCAAAACAAATCATAAGCTACACACTGAAAGGATACTCAACTAGAAAAATGACCCAGACCACAGCCTCCATAGAGTGGAGGCAAAATTCCTTTTTAAAAAAAGGGGACTAAAAGAGGGCAAGATGAAGGATTTCTAAATTACAAAGTTCTGCAAAATCATGAAGAAAAGAAGTTTCTGTCTCTGTTCCCAGTACGGAACATCCAATGGAAATGCTTAGTGGAATAGAAACAATTTTATCACCTGGTGCACAATTCTAGAAATCTTTAAATGAGGATCAGAAGTCCATCATTCATTATTAAGCATGGTAAGAAAATAAAATATTTAACATATGAGGAAATACATCAACTATGAACCATCCATAATATACTGTATCACCAAATACCATCAGTATTGCAAACTTGGAGATATTACAGTGTTGATTTACTAGAGGTTTTGAGTTGATTCCCATCGAAGGATTCTAAACTGGATTTCACTGTTCCAGCATAAATGCTATTCTGATACAATGGCTGTTTCAGGAGTAGCTTTATAGAGGGAACTGCAAACTCATACATTTGGAGGACACTAAATTAGAGAATGCTGGTCTTATACAGAAGAATGAACTTTGAACACTAACTCCTTATCTTTCCTGTCCTAAAAGTCACATTCACGAATGCTTACCTTCAAGTTAACCAGAATTTGTACATTTCCACCCTGGAATGTAGCTACATGCAGAGTACATGAATATATTCTGTAGGAGCTAAAAATGGTCTGATTTCTGGGAATGTCACCAGTGGCACAATGGTTTGGCAACTTTTGTGAGTCCAAAGATATTTTTACATCATCTGATCTTAACTATTATTGGAAAGATCCAAGCTGGATTTTTGTCTGGTTTTTTCTCTATTAGCTTTGCTGTACATTTCACTCCATAATCCATCCCTTCCCAGTCCTAAGGTTTTTGTTAGGATTAAGCAATTAATTAAAACAAAACTGGCTCAGAAGCATATAAAGATAATGAGCTTAAAAGTAAATACACTAGGCTAGGGCTATAGACCCTCACCAATGCAATGTTGATTACAATTTTTGGGAGATATAGTCTGGTAAGATCTGGAGGGCCACAGTTTTTTCATTTTTGTATTAAAAGAGTACATTTATTATTTAAACTCAGCAAAATCAACAAGACTTTCATTTCAGTAAGTATAGCCACGACACAACTTGTTTCATTATAGTGCTTGAACTAGTTTCTTTCATTATCAAATGTAGTAAGTTAAATAAGTCATTTGTTCTTGCAAAATTGATAAGTTACTTCCACATTTTTATTAATGTTATCTTTACTGGTGAATCTTTTATGTAATGGTGACTTTTACCATAGGATTGTTACAAGAAAGTTTCACTGGATGTAAGTACAACTCAGTGCAATAAACTTACTTATTTGCCAATATTTTTGAAGTATCTGAATTTAGCAACTTAGATCCCAAAGGCAATAAAATAATAGCTCATGATGCTTACAGAATACTACCATTTGTAAATTTATAAATGATGCAACACATTGGATAAGATAGTGAAATGGACTTTAATTTGAGCTCCTATTGCCACTGCTAAATTAAAGTGCTACCTAGCCATCCTATGGTTTGCAGAAAACTATACTCCTATGAAATTGGCCATCCCAGATGCTGACTTTGTCTCCATCACCTCAGGTATTGCGAGTCACCTGATTTTCCTCTAAGGTAATGAGTGACAAAACCTAGCCAATTTAAAATGTTTTAAAGCTGTCCCTGTATGCACAGCAACAGATTAAACCCTTGGTGAATGGGGAGAATAACAGAGTTGGAAGGGACCTTGGAGTTCTTCTAGTCCAATCCCTTACTCAAGCAGGAAACCCTATATCATTTCTGACAAATGGTTTTCCAATCTTTTCTTTAAAACCTCCAGTGTTGAGGCACCCACAATTTCTGGAGACAAGTCATTTCAATGATTAATTATTCTACTTGTCAGGAAATTTCTTCTTAGTTCTAGGTCAAACTTGACAGCTTTAAGACTTGTGGACTCCCAGAATTCCTCCTCCAGTCATGTTAGCTCAGGAATTCTGGGAGGTGAAGTCCACAAGTCTTGTGAAGTCCACAAACTTGTGAAGTTCGAAGACCCTTGTTCTAGGTTGCTTCTCTCCTTGATTAGTTTCCACCCATTGCTTCTTGTCCTGCCTTCAGGTGCTTTGGAGAATAGCTTGACTCCCTCTTCTTTGTGGCAACCCCTGAGATATTGGAACACTGCAATCATGTCATCCAGTAGCTTTTATTTTCATCAAACTAGACATACTGTCAGGATTCTGGCATACTCCATTTAAATCATGAGCCTCAAGCTACACTCCCGAAACTAAAGATGATTTATAAGTAGTTAATATTCCGACATTTGCCTGGGCGTAGCCAACTCTGAGATACGTAATTCACTGTCACCCTTGACCCTGCTTTTCCCCCCACCCCTCTGGGTGTATCATCCAATGAAAAACATCCATAGCCAAGAGTCATCAATCATGCTCTCCAATTGGATTTTTGCAGCCAGAAGCTTCAGTCATTTAATCAATCTTGAAGAAAATATGAGTGGAATGTACTTTCGATTCCACACTCCTGTCTGCTCTTTGAAACTCCCACCCCTTCTTTCTGTTGACAACTATAAAACATGTATACAAAATGTTTTATGACAAAATGTTTTATATTTACATTCCCTATTCCTGAAACAATTCTTTATATATTTTAGCCTCCAGTCCCCTCATCATCTTTGTTACTCTTCTCTGAACTCTATATAGAGTCTCAGTCTTTATATATATATATATTGTTGTAATCAAAATGGGATGGAATATTTCAAGTGTGGTCTTATAAGGTACCAAGAAAGAGATTGGCAGGTTGTGTCTGTTCTGTGACTAGGTACAAAAGTCCTAAAACAACACAGTCACAATCATCAGGGCATTTATCAAAGCAATAAATGTTCTAAACCAGTAGTCCCCAACCTTTTTTGTACCAGGGACCAGTTTCACACAGAAACACTTTTTCAAGGACCGACAAAATCAATTCTTCCCCAATAGTAGAGGGCTTCTTTACTATTTCTTTACTAAAAACATATTTTATATATATTTTAATCACAATTATTCATTCTTTGTGGCCTGGTACAAAATGATCCACGGACCGGTACCGGTCCAGGGCCCAGTGGTTGGGGACCCCTGTTCTAAACAACAAACAACAACAACAACATACATTTGAACTTCAATATTTGTTTAAAGCGTGCTGAGCTGGCATCATATGACAATGTCAACTTTTGATTTGGTTGGGTATTTTTGCCCTGGAGCTTCATTTGAATTCCAAACTGAGCTTCAGGTCTTCTTTGTAATTAAACTTCACCACAAGAACATAAGGAGCTTTGAAGTTAATGCCTTGGCAAACCCAAGTGGTTTAGCATTATATCACTGTTAATACTAGCATGGCAAAGACAGTTTGGCAGACAATTCTGAAAAGGAATCAGGCCTTGGGTTTGTGCACATTGTAATGAGCAACTCTTGCCCAGCTTATAAAATTTGTCAAATAAACTTTGAAACTATGGGGAAACTCAACTGCAAATTATCTTGAGGACATAACAATACTTTTATCATATCTTGGCAGGAAAGATAAGAAAGGTTGCCTTCCTTGCAAATAATTGGCAACCAAAAATGAATAAAAAGGCAAATACTCAAGTGACAGGATGCACAGCCTCTCTTAGATCATAGATCATACATGGGAAATAGATGTGTAGGCTTCTGAAAAGAGGACTCTTTAATCCCTGGCATCCTCTATTCCAGGGGTGTCAAACTTAAGGCCCGGGGGGCAGATCTGGCTTGCGGGGTGCTTAGATCTGGCCCATGGGGCCGACCTGGAAACAGTGAAGGACTGGTCCACAGTGCCTCTGGCAGTGAAAACAGAGCTCGGGAGGACTGCATGCAGCCCTCCTGAGCTCCGTTTTCGTTGGCAGAGGGTTGCGGGAGGCCATCACAGCTGAAAATGGATTCTGTTAGGATATGTGGGATAAGTATTTGGTTCTAGGATAGTTGCCTGTACTTGAAATGATTAATACATTGATATGCATGCAATCCCACAGTTCTTTTGTCAAAGTAACTTACTGAAGACTTTAGAAGTACACTATTCAAAATTGTAAATTATATTGTATAGTTGCAGTCTTCCATCACTTATTTTACAAATTTGTAAATAAGGAGAACATGTTTTAAAGAAATCATTGGTAAAATACAGATAGTATATTTGTTGGGGTAATATGCTTACTCTGTAAACCCCTTAGAGAGGATTGCAAAGCACTATGAAGAGGTATGCAAGTCTAAGTTTTATTGCTATTGCTAGTTCTAGTCTTCATTTTAATGACTGACTCTTTTAGCGATCATTCCAGTGGTGGGCTGCAACCAGTTTAACAACAGGTTCTGTGAGCGTGCACAGATGTGCTTGAAAATGTTAGCTGATATTTTAATATAAACTAGTAGCTGCTTTATATGAAGACTATTTAATATTCAGCATCTGCCTTCAGATTGTTTTTAAGCTGACAAAATTAGATTATTCAATGTGGGTTGATAGAAAAGGCAACAAGATGTTTCTTACTATAAAGAGTAAAGGGATATGTAGAGAATTATATTTTTATTTATGTTTCTCTTTGCAACTTTAAAAGAAATATAAAAAACTAAGAAAATGGATGGACTTGGTCCATCAAACAAACAAACCCATCCAATTGCCAGCAGCACCTGGATCTATAGAATAACATAAACAATAAAGAGAAACTGTAATTTCCCCATCTCTTTCTAATATTTTGTTGGGTCATTTGGTTGTTTCAGGGTCAGCTTTTATATCATTTTCTGTTTCCCTAGAATGTAGAATGTTTGATTTTAATCTCCCATTAAATTGAACATTAGCCAGGATCTAACAGATAATGTGATCAGTTCCATATGCCTAAAAAGTTTTGAATATATATTTTTCTCATTGTGCTATTTGGTAAACATATTTATCCACATACATGTCTACAGTAGTAAACTTATAATAACTGAAAGATAGCAGAGCAAGGCAGGAGTTTAATTTATTTTACAATAAAACAAATGTAGTCTTTGTATCTTGTGTTCTGTACCATACTAAGAAAAGCTCTAACATTAGAGTAGAATACTACTCTAGTATAATACTAGTAGAAGTATTAAGTGTGCATGCAGTCAACTAAGTCTACAGGAGCCTTCTAAGGACATGGTTGGATATTATCAAGATTTTCAAACGAATGCTTGACATAGTTGTATTAAGTTATGTTAGTGGATGCCTAATATTGTGTCCTGCTCTTTAGAGATATTGATAGATGGAAATGATGGAACATTTTCCAATTTTGGTAAATTCACAGCAATGGATGTTCTGGGAATTGAAGCCCACACAGTTGTGCATCTTAGCTGGAGAAACAGATACACATCCAGCTACTGGCTGAATCAAGAGCTGCTTAATATCAAATTTATAGTCACACTTTTGCCTGGTAGACAAAATCAATTAACCTCAAGAGGTCTGATTATAATATCTATTAAGGTCAGACAACACCACAATTCTGGGGACTATTCTCAGATAAAAAAGTCTGGTACAGGGAAATTAATATGAGACAATTCTGCCTCATTTGGGGGAAATGCTTTCTAGATAAAGGGGATAGGGATTAGTATGGATTTTTTTCCCTTGCATCTATGAAGGAGGGGTAAATCATAGCTGTGATTGTTTGAGGAATGGCTACATGAATGGCTCATTGGTCTGAGAACTAGCTCTGGTGCTTAACAATAAAAACAAATCTTTCTTGCTCTCCATTTAATATCTAGTTCAGAAAAGAACACCCAAGATGAAAATGCTTAGGAAAGATTCTATTATAAAGATTCTTTTATTCCAACTGGACACTATATCCCAAGGAAAAAAGAAAGAACAAAAGTCATATTTTTAGAATCCATTGCAATTGCTTTCCCTTATCCTTGGGCTTGCTATAAAAACAGAAATCTATTTTTAGTAACACAATATTTTTAGAAATATTTTATAGAGCAGCCTCTGTAATGAGTATAACTAGAGGTTACTGTGAAGACTTTGGCAGGTCATGACTTTCCGAAATGGATTTTGCATACAGGATAGTACATTTAAGATCAAGATTTTTAAGGGAGTTTCTTCCGAGAGAAACCAAGGCTGCAGTGGGCAGTCCTCCTATGATACTGTAGTAGCTGGGTTGTCTTCCAGATAACCAAATCTAGGTGTGAGGGATTGACTGCCATGACTCTTCCACCAAATGGTAACCATCCCCTTAAAAATAACAGAGTTGGAAGGGACCTTGGAGGTCTTTTAGCCCAACCCCCTGCTTAGGCAGGAAACCCTGTAGCATTTCAGCCAAATGGTTATCCAATCTCTTCTTAAAAACTTCAGTGTTGGAGTATTTACAACTTCTGGAGGCAAGTTGTTCCACTGATTAATTCTCCTAAATGTCAGGAAATTTCTTCTAAGTTCTAAGTTGCTTCTTTCCTTAGTTCCTACTTCATTCCTACTGATTCACATGGGGACAAATGACACTCCCAGAACATACTTTGAATATATTTCCTCATGATTCAAATGGGGGTGGATTGTCGGAGCCCTGTCAGATTATCATGCACTGGGTAGAAAGGTGAGGGAAATGGAACAGAAATACTACTTTTGGCATTCTTTCCAGTTGGGAGTCATTGGGTAGAAGGAGTGTACAGGTACCAATAAAGGCAAATATTTGTAGTTCAGTGTTGAAAAAAGGGGTCCTTGGTGCTTGATGAGCTTGGTTGTTTTCTTGCAGATGTTTCATTACCCACACTAGGCAACATCATCAGTGTTAGTCTAGCACTGATGATGTTACCCAGTTTGGGTAATGAAACATTTTCAAAGAAACAACCAAGCTTGGAATGTAGAGGTTCCTGGAAGTGAACAAATGACTATGTAGAGGGTACAAAGGACTCATAGACCATGGACTTGTACAACTTACATCAAAGGTTCCTGGAAACAAAGAAGCTCCATCTCATCAAGATTATGAAGAACATGTTTTCCAATCTTATCAGGACATTAAACTAGAGCAAATGGGGGCAGCTGCAAATGCCCAGAACTGATATACTATCAGATATTGGTGCCAGAATTATAGAAGGGAAAGATAGAAGCAAAAGGGGAAGGTAGGACATAGATTAGTAATAAGTTACAACAGCAAAGCTAGTAGTTATATTATTCACGTTTCCAAGTGTTTTTATGCCCTTCTATGCCAGAGAACTGAGTTTGAGAAACAGAACTAAAATGTCACTGGGACTTGATAAGATGACACACAACTAGAACATGATCCTGAAAGTCTACAATTTGTTCATATTACAACAGCAAAACTAGTAGTTATATTATTCACATTCCCAAGTGTTTTTATGCCTGTCTATGCAGAGCACAGATTATGAGAAACAGAACTTAAACGTAAGCATCACTGGGACTTGATAAGATGACACACAACTAGAACCTGACCCTGAACGTCTACCATTTGTTCATAAGGAGCAGATTTAACAAAAAGGGAGATATTATTATAATGTAGTAAGTAGGCAATTCTGGTAGTTGAAGTTTACTCATTTTAAAGTTGTCAAGCTTGAGAAACACTGACATGATCCTTACTAAGTAAGAAGAATTGGTTCAAAATGTGCAATGGACATAGAGATAAGTGATTGTGTGAGCCTTGAATTCATTACATTAAGAGGAATAGAGAAAAGTCAGACTTACAAATCAGAACCAGTGGTGGGATTCAACCGGTGTAACAACTGGTTAAGTGAGCGTGTGCACATGGTTTATTTGAAAATAGCAAAAAAACTTACCTTTTACTGCAGCTCTGGTGTAAAAACAGCTGAGGCGTGGCAATCCGCGCCTCTGCACCAATCATCTGGGCTTTAAACCAAGGAAATATATGACTGAATAGCGCAGGGGTGGGTGGACAGGGCCAAATGGTCACTGGAACTACCGGTTACTTGAACCAGTCCATACTGGCTGAATCCCACTCCTGATTATAACGATGAAGAGCAGATTAGAATGAACAGAGAAGAAAGTTGGGTCAAATCTAGTAAATTGAAATTGAGAAGGAAAAAAGTATCCAGGAAGGGTGGGGAATCTTTCCTATTAGAAAGAAAAATAGGAGAGTAAATAAAGTATTAAAAGTTATCAATGTGTTTACACACAAGCTTTCTAAAAGGCCAAAATGAAAATCTATTGGGATATCTATTGGGATATCTATTGGAAAAAGAAGTAGAGTTATATAACCAAAGAAAGATACAAGGCAGTAACCAAACACTTTAGGAAAAATAAATGTACAGAATAAGCTTGTGCAAAATAATCAAAATAAAAACAACAAAAATCCTTATTGTGTGTGATTTTGTTGTGTGTTTATCGGGGGGGGGGGAAGGGGGAAGTCTATTGCAAGGAAAAAAGTGATGTTTAGAAAGCAGAATGTCTGTACTTTAAATGATTTTCCCTTAATAAAAAAGGGAGTATGAGTTGGCTATTATTTTGTGTGTAGCAAAAGGAAAGAACTGCAGCTCAGGGTAGACAAGGAAAGAATAAGAATTAAGTAAGAATACTTAGCTAATTTAAATGCATTGAAGTCTCCAAGACGAATGAAGGCTAAATATGGCTGTTTCAGGCTCATGTCTTGGCATGCATATTTTCCAACAAGACAGACCAAGACAGGAAGATCATTTTATTACAATTTATCAGAATATTCAGACAAAAGAAATTCCTCTCAATCAAAGAGGATCCTTAGCTTACACCCCCTTTTATAGTTAACAGAAAAAATATGAAAGAGGAAAGTTGGATAAGCTAAAAGCAACTGCTCCTTTGCATAGTAAATCAACTACAAAGATTGTTTGAAGTTAGATACTCAAATGTCAGTTGACACAAAGGAACGTTTTCTTATCAGGAGTTAGTATCCAGCCATCGTTCTGTAACTTATCTTTTCAGTTGTAGGGATGTTAGAAGCTATCTAATCCATACAGCCATAGCATAAGAAGTTTTCCTACATTCCAGTCTAATAGATTTTTTAAATAAAACCTTGTCACCATTTTAAAAGAGAGAAAAGACCAAACCTAGAATAACTTTATTGTTGCTTTGAATGTACACTAATTGGCATACATTAAAATGAAATTATGCTGCATATAGCTCTCAACAAAACTGAGTATGGGTGTGGTTTTCCCAATTGCAATGTATGGCTGTGAAAGTTGGACAATAAGGAAGGCTGAGCACCAAAGAACTGAGGCCTTGAACTTTGGTGTTGGAGGAGAAGACTCCTGCGAGTCCCTTGGATTGCAAGGCGATCAAATTGGTCAGTCCTAGGGGAGATTAACCCTGACTGCTCTTTAGAAAACCAGATCCTGAAGATGAAATTCAAAGTCTTTGGCTACCTAATGAGAACGAAGGACTCATTGGATAAAAGCCTAATGCTGGGAAAGATTGAAGGTAAAAGAAGAAGGAGACGACAGAGAAGGAGGTGGCTAGAGGGAGTCACTAAAGCAGTCAGAGAGAGCTTAAATGGATTCCGGAGAATGGTAGAGGACAGAAAGGCCCAGAGGAACGTTGTCCACAGTGTTGAAATGGGTCAGACACAACTTCGCAACTAACAACAGCTCTCAAGAGTCTCCACCTTTAATATAAACATAAACATCACAAAACAAACAAACAAATAATTATGCATGTGTGTGTGTGTGTGTGTATATATATATATATATATATATATATAT
>BLBF01000056.1:16096356-16112167 GCA_015471245.1 Laticauda colubrina
GTTCCTGGTTTCAAATTTGAGGCTGGTCCATTCTGATTGGCTGGGAGCCTGGATCTGTGTTCATTGGACTTGGAGTTTGATTGATTGGTGTTTCTGGTTTCTTCTGTCTGTTTTGTGGCTTTGATTGGCTGGCAACACTCTGTTCTTGTGTTGGAGGCTTTCAGTGCAGCTTGGCTCCGTGTGAAGGGACGGCTGCTCTTCATTAGCAAGCTGCTATTCATTAGCAAGCTGGGTTTCACCTGAGTACCTGGTGGGGGGGTGTTTGGGTTGGAGCTATCAGAGGGAGTCTGTTTTTGCCCACGTGTTTGCCTGGCTTGTGGCATGGAGATCTTTCTATTTGAGAGTGCAGGCTTCCAAATGATTCCACCAGACTGTCAATCATGCGTAGAGGATGCGTAGAGGATGCGTAGAGGATGCGTAGAGGATGCAGAGTGGATGCGTAGAGGATGCGTGGAGGATGCAGAGCGGATGCGTAGAGGATGCAGAGCAGATGCAGAGCGGATGCAGAGCGGATGAGCTGCATCCGCTTTCATCCTTTCTCCATCCATGCTACTAACGCTGTGCGTCCGTTCTGCTTCCTGCCTGCGTCCGTTTACCGCTGGAACGGATTTGAGTTGTGCGGATGCACAGTGGATGCCAAGCGGATATAGCAGATGCATAATGGATGCAGAACGGATGTCCCCCGTATGCCTAGAGGATGCAGAACGGATGCATTGGATACATTTTCCGCTCAAAAGTTTTGAGCAGCTCAAAACCTTCTGAGCGGATGAAACGTCCATAGACGGATGCTGTACGGATAGAGAGGAAGCAAAACGGAGGCAGTGAGTACAGAACGGAAGCATCGCATTAACCAACGGATGGCAAGTGTTTTTCTCCGTTTTACATCCTCTTTCCATCCGTTGGTGCAGTGTGACAGGGGCTTAACTTGGTTGTTCAGTGGATCTGACTTCCCCATTGTCTTTGCTTATCACAAGGTCTCAAGAGAGGATCACATGACCCCGGGACATTGCAGCCGTCATAAATATGAACCAGTTGCCAAGCATCTGAATTTTGACCAGATGACCATCGGGATGAAGTAATGGTCATAAGTGTGAAAAATGGTCATAAATCACTTTTTTCAGGGATGTTGTAACTTTGAACAGTCACTAAATGAACTATTGTAAGTCAAGGACTACCTGTATTGAGAATCCAATGAATATATAGAGAAGGGAGGGTTTACCAAGATGATGAAGGACTAGAAATCAAGTCCTACAAGGATTGATTAAAGGAACTGGCTATGTTGAGCCTCAGGAGAGAGGACTAAAAGGAAAAGCATATACATATAAACTTTGGGTTGATCCTAAACCACAATCTCAGGTATCCACATGCTTCGCCCTAACTCTTCAGTCAAGTGTCAGACCACCAAGGAATGCTGATGAGAATTAATCTGAATATAGGTGGCCATTTTGTTTGAGTCATCATGGTGTCTCAAACTAGGAATAGTGTTGAAGAACACAGTTCGAGAAGATGGCATTTTTTAAAGGAGTCAGAAAAACCAAAAACCATCCTCTTGTGGTCAAATGTATTTTTTTCAAGATCAGTGACTACTAATCTTTGGTATCCTAACCAAAACCACCTAGAACATTCAAACTCTGCAATTTAAGGGAACAGTATTGCTCAACCTACGCTAAATGTTACACATTTTTCTGCAGATCTTTTTCTGTTATTAATAACATTATTAATAAGGTAAATTTTGAAAACAATGGGACTTCACAGTGTCTGATTGCCTTGTTCTTTTGAATAACACCTTTTAAAATTTACAGTTCTCCAATGCACCACATTTTTATGGTGTTCCACGTTTAACAACGTGTGGGGTTTTTGTTTGTTTTCTGCTCTCAGAGTCTAATCTTGCTGTAGAATAGGAACCAAAGTTGAAGACTCTAGATGAAAAGAGATTGTTTAAGTCCAGCAAAGAGAAGTGCCCTTTAGGTTGCCAGTATTTTGAATACTTTTTCGAAATATACTCCATGTTAGAAGTATAAAAGAACCTGTAACAAAGCTGATGATTTTAAAGAAATTTCTTTAAAACCTGCTGCTTGATCATTCTGTCCAAGGCTTTGCCCAATATTAACATCCAGCCAACAGCCTGTAGTTTCTCAGGTTTTCCTTCTTCTCTTTGTGAAGATGGTGACAACAAATATTTTCAATAATTCCAAAGAATTCTAAATGAAAAGACATAAAGAAGATGTTGTATCATCTTGAGGATCATTTTTCATCAAAAGGAAATATTTCTTTACCCAAGATATAATTCACAAAGAGAATTGGAGCTGTCATTGGATGTGCTGATGATAGATAGTTTGGAGTAATGCTTCAAAAATGGGAAGGTTTATTTTAACTGAGTACATATGTAACTGAGTACAATGTCTGAGTGCATGAAACATTAAAGTTTTGAGTCACGATACTGCTGACTTCTACTTTCTGGGGAAAAATGAAGACAAGAACAGTTTTATATATGAACATATAACATTGCAATATATGGAATCCAATATAGGCCCATCTAACTTTATATGGTTAACACAACTCTATGTAGTTTCAAAGAGAAATTGTTCCAGCCATACTTAAAGATGTTTATACCATGTTTTCCCGCCATACTTAAAGATGTTTATACCATGTTTTCCCTCAAATAAGACTGGTCTTAAATTAATTTGTGCTCCAAAAGATGCATTAGGGCTTATATTCCAGTTATTTCCAGGGGAATACAGTACTAAATGTGTTGTCTGATTGACGATCTTAACTGGGGCTTATTTTTGAGGTAGGATTTATATCCTGAAACTTCATGCTAGGGCTTATTTTTCAGTTGGGTCTTATTTTCAAGGAAACAGGATACTAACTCACTTTGTTTAATTTAGCTTCTTGTAGACATCTGAGTCGATGCTATGAGTAAAAGGATGCTATTGGCCTATGGCAAACTATGACAAGGGGAGCTTTTACAGAACATTGTGTTGGGTATTACTTGTATGATTTCCTAGATCAGGAGGCACTGCATGGTCACTCATGCTTTGATCATCTTTTGAAGGGGCTACTTAAGTCCACCGTATTTGGGGGTGCCCTTGAAGAACATCTTGAAGATGTCCAAAATGTGATAGTACTGGGAAACATGGCTGTTTCTTAATTCATGTTGATATCATTTGCTTCATGAAATGCACTGATTCGTAATCAAGTACATATCAAGGGGGTGATCCTCACCCACCGTATGTAGTTCTTCATGGCCTGGGGCCAAAATACTCAAAAGACCTACTGCCTCTACCTGTCCCTACTCTACCCTTATTAATTCTGCTGGTGGTTCTGTCATATAAAAAATGCCATCCCAAAGGACCCAGGAACTGTGTTTTTTCTGTCACGGAACACCTTACCACCAGAGATCAGAATTAAGATCAGGCATTTGAATCACACAATTAACGAAGCTCACAGGGTTTGCTCACAAGAGGCTTCTACTCCTGGCTGCCATTTTCATCTTTTTGTCTTGATTATGTGTGATATTTTTACAATTATTTATACTATTGTTATTGAAACTCTGCTGCTCAGAGTTGCTTCGGTGAGATGAGGAGCCATGTAGACAGAAATAAAAACAAACAAATAAATTTTGATCCAGTTCAACTTCTTATCATTTTAAATATTCTTACAAGAAATATCTGGGAATGCTTTTTTTCTACATTTCTGTGGCCTTAAGTTTTGTGTGCTCTGGAGAGATATGCTGTATGAAATACTTTAGCCACACAAAACAGTTGAGTATGAAATGCACAATCAACTGCTAGTTGAAAAATAATTACATACACTTATTCATTTGTTGTCATTTATGTTTATTCAAAGAACCCCTAGTAATACAAACACAAGGTTAAAATGACCTTTCAAGAACAAAGTCAGCTGTAATCCATGTTCAGATGAATTGTCCCTCCGACATTTCACTTGCTTTTATTTACAGTTTTATAACAGAGTGAACATTCCTTCTGTACTTGTTGCCTAGTCTACCTCTCTCCCACAGAAGAAACACACACACATGCACACACACACACACAGAGACAAAACTAATGATCCCAATATTGAGTTCAATTCAAACCCAGACCATCATTATAGAGTTCAGCGTCCAAACCTATTCATCTCTAGCTCAACCCTTCAATTAAGTGGAATGATCCAAAACTTTGGGCACTAAAACAGCTCTTTATATCTGAAAGTGACATCTGTGACTAGGGAAATGGTTGAAGTTTGGAGATTTTTCTGGTAAGTGTCCACTTGCTGACATCATGCAAGGAAAGCACTGATTGGCTGGTGGAGGGTAAAAATAGTGTGCGTATCCCAGTAGGTTGGCCAAGAACAAACAGATGCTCTGTTAAATCTCTGTTCCCTGACTCCTTGGAGACCGATCTCCATTCTGCAGGACTGCAGCCTGGTAAGTGACGGGCAGTTATATTGGTTCTTTGCAAGCAATGAGGTTTCTGCCATTGCTTAATCCATGCAATTCTTGATTTTTGACTCTGTTTTTAAGATAATATTTTTGCTTTGCAGTTATGAATTTCTCATTACTTCTGTGATTTAAAACAGTGATTTATCGAGCCACAATATTTTGCTTGCTGTATTTCCATTAGATTAATAACGCTGGGATTTTACACTGCACCAACTATAACACAGAGACAGTCTAGTTTTTCCTTTTCTTAAAAACACTTAGCTGGATTTAATTTAGAATGATTTCTTGCAGGAACTGGAGAAAGGGCATGGTGATGGAAAGAGAGATGATTTTATAGAGTCAACATTATTATAACAAAGAAACTTGGTGTTTAGTCAATACACTGTGTTTTTATGGCACTTCTCCTGCATTACCTAAATCCTAGGGATGAGGCAAATTGTAGTCTTCCAAAATTATTAAACTCCAACATTGATCAGTTAACACGGTCCATAATGATAATAGGAATTGCTATCCATCTGGAGGGCCAAATTGGGCCTCCTCACCGCCTTCTTTGATTAATAAATTATAGAGAACATAGCTCTCTATAATGCAGATAGAGATGAACCCAATACATTTCATAGTCCACAAAACTATTGTTCAAATGTTCCCCAGTCATGAAATTATTAAAGGGCCGAAGAAATTTGTCTGCTGCACAAAGATAATGCACACAACATGGAATTTGTAGTTAACTGTTCGTGTAGTAGAAACAAAAATATAAATATGGATGTCGTGAATTAAATATATTGCTTATGTTAGGCCTTGGAATATTTTCTAGAAGGTCTGAATATAGGTAAAACTATCCATTATATATGTTCATATTCTTTTATAGACTTTATATGCTTCACTGAATTTTGTTTCTTTCAACTTGTTTAAATACAAATTGTAAAAAAAGAACATTAGGTATGGATTAACATGGCACTCTTTTAACAAGGTTTATTCCACTTACAGATACTTTCACTTAAATAAAGCTGTCACCAACCCTAATGAAGCTGGCAAAATTGTTCCAGGGCAGCTTCCTGAACAAATTCTGAAATTTAATGGATAATTTTTAGCAACAGAGAAAAGACATGCAATTACGTATCTCTTGTGTTTCTTAAGACTCTGAGATCTGGAAAATCCTTTTTCAATTTGGAACTCTGCAGATGTTTTGGTGTCCAACTTTCAAAATACTGGTTGGAAATAAATACATCTGAGTGTAATTAGATTGTGAAAGTCTACTTCACCATTTAAAAACCTGTTATTTCATATAAAGCAAAGCTTGGTAATCATTCTTCAAAAAAACATGTTCCATAACAGCTCCTTAGCCTTTTAGATTCCTTGGGTTCAAAGAAATATACCTTTTAGCTCAGCATTGTTTGTAAAATGATGAAATGCATGCTGTTTGTGCTGATGACCCAAAAGAGATTAGCTAGAAATGCAATGAATATATTAATATATACATGAATGTGAGGTCTGTAACAATTTGTAAATCAGAAATCAATTCCCAGCAAAAAATGTAAGAATTGCTGATAAAAAATAAGCTCAGGCTTCATCTTTTTTTCCCCCAATTTTTGGAAATCATTGAGTTTGCCCTCAGGCCTTTGAAGCAACGTTACATGACTGTGGAACATTCTAGAGAGGCTGTAATGGTGGCCTTCCAATGCTGTTCATAGGGTTGCTTCTGCCCATTTTTTCTTCCAGTAAGGCCCTCATGTACTTCCGCATCTGGACAGAAATAAACATGAAAGAGCTCCAAGCATAAAGTTCTCTATGAATTTTCTCCTTCATTCAAGGCACTGCCATAGCCTGAAAGTTGGCTTTGAGGTAGCCATATGAAGATACACCAAAAAATAATCATGAGGAGAAACTGAATGTGTCACTTAAAGAGATGGGGACTCCCCCCACCATCATCATCCAATAATCAGAGAATTAGCTCAATCAGTGGATGGAAACTCAAAATTCAGATGTGACATGATTTGTCTCCCTCATCCACCATTTTTAATACAATTTAGTTAGCATGAGTTAGCCATGGAAATCTAGATCTTATAATACATAAACTGCTAATATAAATCTGTATTTAAATCTGTATACTAAATCTAATAATTCTAAATTTAACTTAGAATGTTTCTAAATTTCTGCAAGAATGGACAGTTTATTATTACATTTTGTCCTGCTTTTACATATATAAAACTCAAGGTGGCCAACATACCTATTTTCCCGACAATAACTATGAGGTGGGTTGGGCCCCTATGAGGTGGGTTGGGCCAAGAGAGAGTGACTGGCTCAAAGTCACCCAGCTGGCTTTCATACCGAAGGTATAACCACAACTCTCAGGTTTCTGGTTCCTAGGCTAACATCTTAACCACAACATTCAACTCACCCTCACTTAAATATTAAGTATAGAAAGACCAATGTTAAAAAGTTTTCCCTGTCATTAATTGAAGATTTGTATAATTTACTGATGAAATCAATCAATCATCAAAATCCTATGTGAAGTCCCAACAAATATATTTCTGATATTATTTGAACAAAATTGTAGAAATTGTCTATCTTTAACATCTTCCAATTTATCTTCCTATTTGGAGATATATTTTATTTTCCTTTCTTTCTTTTTCAGACACCAGAAAAATGAAGACAGCCCTGCTTTTCCTCTGTATTATAGGAATCACTTGTGCCTTCTCTGTGAGTAAAAATAACAATACTTTATCTTGGCTAGGATATATATTGTATTGTGAATATTCATTTTAATGTCCACTCATTGCTTTATTACTAGTAATATATTATCATTATTAATTAGTTTGAGAAGTTTTTCCACAACTTACAAATTTCAAATTCATTATAATATTCTGATTTTTAAAATCTATCAATTAATTAATATTTATCATGCTAATATAAAGTAAACTTTCACCAAATGATAAATCATTTTTAGGTTCAGTTCTTTTGGGACAAATTATTACCCATTGATTTTGTTCTTTTTTTTTAAAAAAAATCACCTGTTTATTCACATTATCTATTTATGCTTTTATGTATTTTTCTTTCTAGCCTTCTCTACATTTGCTTCAATCAGCTTTTATCTCTGGCAATTAACACTAATTAATCTACTGGCTGCAACTGATTATTCTGGATGAGGAATATGTATCTATGAATTCAGAATTTTGAATAGCTGAGGTGAACATCTTGATCCATATTGGCTATGTTTGCTGTTTGCTGAAAACTGTTTATACGCATGGTATTTTTGCTAGAGCAACTGACAATTTTCCAGAGTAGGCATTTGATCTCATAAAGCATTTCCTTTAAATTATTCATATTTATACTCCAACTGCACAGCTATGCAGTATCCTTTAGTACAAATATATTTTAACAAGCAAGATAACCCCATAAAAAACTATTTCAAATTATTTTATAGTAATATAAATTCATCAATCTGTCTGTTTTCATTTTAAAAGATGAAGCTTTGCCCAATTCCATTTGAGGTACCAATTGTGCCTTTTCCTAGATCAGGTGAGGGGAATAGAATAGAATAGAATAGAATAGAATAGAATAGAATAGAATAGAATAGAATAGAATAGAATAGAATTCTTTATTGGCCAAGTGTGATTGGACACACAAGGAATTTGTCTTGGTGCAAATGCTCTCGGTGTACATAAAAGAAAAGATACATTCATCAAGAGTCAAGAGTCTGTAGGTTTCAGACAACCATTTATGCTCTGGAAATCTGATGGCTTGATTAATATAATGCGCTGTATGTGCAACTGCTCTTGAAGACCACTCAGAAGCTTCAGCTGGTCCAGACCATAACAGCATGGGTAGTGATCCGCGTGCTTGGGTATGCCCATGTCAAATCTTTGCTTCATGAGTTGTACTGACTGCCAATTCTCTTCCAAGTGTGATTCAAGATGATGGTTGCTATGTATAGATGACATTGTTACAGGGCAGGGGTGTCAAACTCGTTTTTGGCTGGCAGAATGTTGCTGGAGGCCATGGAGGGTGAAAATGAGGCACCCCCTCATTTTTGGCTGGCAAAGTGTATCCATCCCATCTCCCACTCCCACTCCCTGTCCCCTGCCAGCCCATGGAGTACTACAATGCTGATTCAGCCCCCAAAGAAATCCAGTTTGACACCCCTGTCATAGGATGTTGTACTTGGGGGAAATCTGCTTGGCTGATTTAATCTAGCAGATTTGACATGCTCTAAATCCCATTGATTGAATGATGCCACCTATTGAGGATTTGGAAGCATTTCTTCTCTTTAGCAGTGCTTGCCTCTGAGATGAGGAACTGCCTGAGATCAGGACAGCCTCCGCCTCCTAGTATTTTGAAGGTTTTTTGTTGAGTCTTTTAGTGAGGAATTTTGATGCCTCTTTCTTTCCTTTCCTTGTTCCCATTTCGGTTTCTTTTCTCTGCTAATGTATCGTTGCTCTTTTGTTTTGTGTTGTTTTTGTGTATTGTGTTGCTCCTGGTTTTTAAATGTCTATCAAATTGTAAATCACCCAGAGTCCCTGGGAGTCAGGCAGCATATAGATTTAATTTTAAAATATTTACTATTATAATTATCCTTCTTATCATATAAGCACAGTCAATTGATAGGATGTTGGCTATGGAATTTTTGGCCCTGTCAGTCTAAACATGAATCAACAACTTGTTGATTGCAAAGAGCCTAATATTGTATTAGGAAATATGAAGCATAAATGTATATTCATTATAGAACAATTATAATAAAACTCACACATATAAATGCCAGTAATCATTTGGCCAAAATTCTATCCACACAAGGGACGAAAATGCAAGCATATTTAAGGTAACTTAGAGGTTTACAGAGCTATGAAAAAATTTTGTGGACAAGTAGGTAGAAGCAGAAACCTAAACCCCCCAATGTAGGTTCAGTTTGTTCACAATAGGCATCAAGGTATCCCTACAGTCAAAATTCAAGACCATGGTGGCAATGCAATGCACATGGACACACGTGAAAAATACAGGCAGAACTTTGATCGCAAAGTCCCAGCTGCCATCTTGATTTTTTGACCCCACCCTACAGACCTCCCTCCCCTGATGGAGGGCACTTTGCTCATTGAGTCATTGGATGGGGAGAACAAAATTTAATGAACTTGATGAATGGAATGGAGAATCCTGCAGAAGGACACAGCAAGCATGAATTCTTAAAACAATGTTGTTCCACGAATCTTTTTGTAGCAAGTTCTGTTTGATTTTCTGTTTAATTTCCAAGTCACTATATATAATAGATTGGCTTTAATCCATATTATTAGAACCTTACCTTGATATACTGCCCTGTCCCAGGTGCCATACTACAAGAAAGCTATGGATTAATTTGGTACAGGAACCAAGCCATGGGGGGGGGGGAAATGTCATAGGGAAAAACTTGAAGGAATTGAGTAGGTTTAATATCATAAAAAGATTACTTGGTTACTCAATACTTTCATGAGACCCTACAAGAATTGTTCGATAGAAGAATGGATGGATGGATGGATAGATGGATGGATGGATGGATGGATGGGAGAGAGGTCAGGAGAATCTATTGCACAGAGAAGTTGCCTAGTGGATCTTCTTCATCTGAGATCAGACTTCATCTAAATATTTGTAGAAATTTACCCTTCCTGTAAGTTTTCAAACAGGTACCAAGCAACACCCTAGCCATAAATACTCTAAGACAGTGAGATTGAAACAGAATGCAATTATGCAGCTTTTTAAGGGGATACTTCATTTTGAGAGAGATTTGAGAAAAGCACCTCTTAAGGCTGCTTTATGGAATGACACAGTCCATTCATTTTTAGAAACAAAGCTCCTCCTTGTTTCCATGTATCTCATCTGAAGATCTGATAGTTCCAACAGCCTTTTCAAGGACTGGTTGACAATTCAAGATAACAGGAACTATTGGTACTGTAGCTTTGCCTGAACTTTGGCAAACTGTTTTTTCCTACACAGCACAAACCACTTTGCCAAGGCAAAACCAAATATTTCATGCAAGCCTGTTAGATAAGCAACATCTTTGACCAAACCCACAGTTCCATGGTTTGTTAAACTGAAGACAAATGAAGTATAGAGATAATATGAGCCAGGAACTTCATCAGAGCAAGTATGATCTATCCTGCTTCCTTTTGCACTTTGCACTGAAATTCTGAATCTGAATGGTGTAATATATGTCTTTTGGAAGATGCACTTCACTTAGTTTCTTAAACTTTGCCAAATTGACATGGTTGGATAAATGGAACAAGTCAAGCTAGCTACTCATTTGTTGGTAGCATAGATATTTATTAATTTTCATGGAATCTCAAGAATAAGGTATCATTTAAGTTTAATATTCTATAAATGGTATATTACAAATAGTTAAAGAAATCTATCACCTAAGTCAGTTATAGAAACATCCGCACATTTATTTTCAAAAACACTCTTGTTACACTATATTTAGGATATAACTGAATGATAATGATAAAGCAATGGAGTGTAATTATTGATATCCCCAAAAGTAGCGATCATATCTTATACTTCCATGGAAAAGGAAGATATCCTATTCAATCCAGCAACTGAATTTTTGATCAGTTAGCTATGCCATCTAGTGGAAAATAGTAAGAAAAATAATTCTATGTATTGTCAATATCAGTCTTTTGCTGGATCGCATAATGCATACCTGCATTACATAAATACTAATATTTCATCAGGAAATTGCACAATTCTTGATTAGCAACTCTTCCTTAAATTCAAAGCTATCTGCTATATTACATAAGCGCAAACTAACAATGTCCTAACAACTCCTTGGAATTATGCAGCAGTCACTCATTATTTCTTGGCATCTGACTTAAGCTACAATAAATATACACAACAAATGAATATATTTGGGCTATAAAACCATTGTCCCTTTTTTCCATCAGTTCATTTTTAGGCATGTGCAAAATGGGTAAATTCAGGAACAATTTGGGAACAAATGGATGAATTTTGCATGTTCCCTGTCAACTTCATTACATGCTTAATATGGATGAGCAATAATTCTGAGGTTAAGTTCAGTTCCCAACCTCTTCTGGAAAAACTAAAAATATTCCTACTTGAAACAGTCCAGTTATAATAGTTTGACTCAGTATAAAGCAGGTTATTATTGAAGATATTGTTAAGTTAGATCACTGATCTCTCTAAATATTGCTAATTCTACCCAGAAGTAGCTTTGCTGGTTCTAGACATATGTGTTTTCCAGCCTGCAATTTTGTTTAGAGCCACACTATGTCTGTCCTACTTTTACAAGAAATGTTTAAAAAGCAAATTCAGATCCTATAGATATATAGATAGCTTTACCAAGGGTAGATAATAAAACAGTGCTGTTTACATGCTCAGCATATCATCACTCTATGATGGCCAGGTTAATATTCCTTTAGTGCTATTTGCTGTTTCTATAACAGAATACCAAAATAACAAAAGAGTTGGAAAGGACCTTGGAGGTCTTCTAGTCCAACCCTTGCTCAGGCAGGAAACCCTGTACCATTTCAGACAAATAGTTTCATTTCATTTCAGTCCAGAATCTCACTTTTACTGTACTACTCCTGGATTTATTGAATCTGTTTATTGAAACTGTAAAAAAAAAAACTTTGGGGTTTGACGATTAGAATTGTTTGTGATGATAGAAGTAGTTTATTATGCCTTATTCTAGTTCAAAGGACCATTGATGTTTAAGATCTTATCTGTATGGAAGAAAGTCAGAAGTTTTTCCTTTTAGTCTGCTGTCTCTTCAGGGATTTTTGTTTATTGGTTACTCCATTCCTCCTTTTAACTCTTTTTCTTTGTATTGTTTTTTGTATTTGAAATTTAATACAGTGGTTTTTTTGGGGGACTACAATATCCAGACCACATTTCAGGAAATCAGTATTGAGGCTGACACCAAAATTAAGTTTGCAATACAATAAAAATAAAAGCATTCCCTTTTTAAAGTTATCTCCTCTTCTGTTGTAGGCAAAACACTTCCGGAGAAGATTTAAGTCAGAAGATTCAGAAGAAAATGCAGTAAGTGGCAACGTTCTTGAATTTTTATTTTGCTACTAAGCATAGCAGAAGCATTTTTTCCCTTTAGATTAAATTATTAAAATGTCTTTCTTTTTATTTTGGCAGGTGTTCAAGAACAGATACAGGCATTTTCTTTATAGATATCCTTACTTCTACCCACCTATGAAAAGATTCCAGGTAAATACAATTTTTGAAAAACTTTTAAACTCCAGATGGGGGTTTCCACAGAGGGATGGATCAGGAAATGCAAGATGGAAACTTCAATAGTACAATTGAAGCTTGGCCCTTTTTTGTATGCAATATATGTACAAAGAGAAGCAGGTCTTTGATTGGACAATTGTGGCTGCCATCTTAACTTTTGGGAGATGTGATCCAGATTCAAATCTTTAAAAGCATCCATCAAAATAATATATTTCTGAAGGGATTTCTTTCTTCCATTGTTAAGGAGACAAATAGGATGTTAAAGAACATCCATAAAGCAGTGGTTGCTTATGGACAAGTTGGGAGTAATGCAGGGGCCTGTTAATTATATGTTTTCAAAGAACTAAAAATTGTCTTCTGGGAAAGGTTGCCTCAACAGAACAGTGGTTTGGCATCTCTGTTAGGGACAACAGAGATATTTTTATATTGATCAGTGGCTTTGCAGCCTTGGGAAACTTATTGTGTATCCTTCTTGCTTTTCTTATTATTCCTTACGGATGATACAAAGTTTAACCCTGAACATCAATAGTTTTCTTAAAAGTCTTGAAAAGCTATTCAGCCCCCACTTTTAGAAAGAAATAATATTTTCTGACTTTTACGGCAGCATGAAAGAAATTGACGTAATCTAAGGTAGCTTATTCAGCTACTAAGCCATGTTTAAGCTGGAAAAAATTGTCTTTCAAAGGCCTCTTTAGTAAAATAAGCTAGTGACTTATACAATGCAATCTACACTGAGCTGCAGGGTTTCAGACAGGAATCCTTCTAAGGAAAATTAGAGATTACTGTAGAATCCAGAGATTCTATGACTAAATCAAATCTCCAGGCATGTTGGTATCCTATGAGAACTTTCAAGGCTGACTGCTGAACCAATATAAACACATTAGCTCTTTAAATACAAATTAGAACTTGGAATATGCAAGTCTGCATGATGGTAAAGAATTCAGAAACTTGCAATCATTGGTTACCTCACTACAAGGTATACAGGTAGTCCTTGACTTACAACCACAACTGACAAATAGATAACAAATAATAGATAACAGATAATCAGAGTTGGAAGGGACCTTGTACGTCATCTAGTCCAACCCCCCACCCAAGTGGGAGACTCTACACCATTTCTGAAAATGGCAGTCCAATCTCTTCTTGGAAGTCTCAAGTGATGGCGCTCCCACAACTTCTGAGGGCAAGCTGTTCCACTGGTTGATTGTTCTCACTGTCAGAACTGAACCCACCCTTTCTGTTGTTAAGTGAAACAGTTGTTAAATGAGTTTTGCCCCATGTTGCAACCTTTCTTGCCACAGTTTTAAGTGAACCACTGCAGTTGCTAAGGTATTAGTGTAGTTGTGAAATGAATCTGGCTTCCCCATTATCTTTGCCTGTAAGAAGGTCATAAAACTCTGGGACACTGCAACTGTCATAAATATGCCAAGCATTTTAATTTTGATCACATGACCATGGGGATGCTGCAACAGTCGTAAGTGTGAAAAACAGTCATAAGTCACTTTTTTCAGTGCCATTGTAACTTCGAACCATCACTAAATGAACGACAAGTCAATGATTACCTGTATTCCTGTGTTGCCTCTATTTTATTTATTTTTTAATTCCAGCAACAATACATCTGAAATCTGGGCTCTGAAGTACCAGAAAAACTACATAGACTTCAGCAGGGGTGTCAAACTCCATTTCATTGAGGGCTGCATCAGGATTGACCTCAGAGGGCCAGGTGTGGGTGTGGCCATGGTGGGCATGGCCAACACAACATCACTCGTGTCGGGCACACCTGTGCTACCATGTGCTAAGACAGGACTTCCCTCAGATTCTGCCTCACTTTCATTATAATCTCCTTCCTTCCTTCCTTCCTTCCTTCCTTCCTTCCTTCCTTCCTTCCTTCCTTCCTTCCTTCCTTCCTTCCTTCCTTTCTTTTTCTTTTTCTTTTTCTTTTTCTTCTTCCTTCTCTTTATTCTCCTTTCTTCTTCCTTCTCCTCTTTCCTTATTTTTCCTTTCTTGCTCTCTTCCCATCTTCCCTTCTTATTCTTTACCTTTCCTCTTTCCCTTTCTCCTTTCCTGTCCCTTCTTGCATGCTCACATGCAAAAGGGGAAACATTTTTCCTTTTGTTTTGTTTTTAGTTTGTTTTGCGAGCCCTCTGTCAGCAAAAAAAATGGAGGCATCGCGGGCTGGTCCTTTGCTATTTCCAGGCCAGCTCCGTGGGCCAGATCTAAGCACCCTGTGGGCCAGATCTGGCCTGAGGGCCTTGAGTTTGACGCCCCTGGGCTTGAGGGATGCTGTATATGTAAGGGAGAGCAAAAGTTGATTGCTTTTCTGTAAATAAGCATTCATGTTGTTTGGGAGCAAATGCCTCAGAACTGTCTCTCTTTTCAGTTTAACAGTGACTCATCTGAAGAAGGTTTTGGTGGCAATAGTTCAGAGGAGGAAGAGGAAGAAGAAGGGGTAAGGAATGTGTCTGGTTTTATTCAAAACAAAACCAAGGAGCATTGTTTTAAAATCTTATACTCTGTGAATGGTTATGGTGAAGATTAGTAACTGACCACAAGTTTCTATTCTGGTTTGCTGTTGTATTTTTTTAAAGTTTAAGTCATCTAAACAAGCAGCAACCTTGTAGATACAATATAAGCTATTGGGATCCACAGGTCTAGAAACAAAACATTTTTTGTCCATTTATTCAAGAACAATTGGTGGGGTCCCAAAGCAACACTATATATCTTTGGTTATTCAGGATATATATTATATAGTTTATATGCTTTCGCGGGTACTTACATGTGTGCTGTTTAGCTTCCTTCGGGTATTATCCCACGTCATTGTAGTTCTGTTAAAGTTGTAGCAACGTTTCAGCAGAATCTCATCTGCCATCCTCAGGCTTCTGTATAGAGTTAGTTCCTGGTTTCAAATTTGAGGCTGGTCCATTCTGATTGGCTGGGAGCCTGGATCTGTGTTCATTGGACTTGGAGTTTGATTGATTGGTGTTTCTGGTTTCTTCTGTCTGTTTTGTGGCTTTGATTGGCTGGCAACACTCTGTTCTTGTGTTGGATATATATATATTTGTATGTATGTATGTATGTATGTATGTATGTATGTATATATATATATATATTTGTTTTCTTAGGTTTTCGCGGGTACTTACATGTGTGCTGTTC
>BLBF01000056.1:16112267-16129983 GCA_015471245.1 Laticauda colubrina
TGATTGACAGTCTGGTGGAATCATCTCTTCTATTCATGCTGTCAGGTGACCACAGGTCACAACATCAACTTCAATGGCACTAAAACCGTAGCCACTATAGAAAACCCCAACCACAGAATCATCAGAGAAGCCATAGAGATTGAAAAAAGACCTGACAGCATGAATAGAAGAGATGATTCCACCAGACTGTCAATCATTTGGAAGCCTGCACTCTCAAATAGAAAGATCTCCATGCCACAAGCCAGGCAAACACCTGGGCAAAAACAGACTCCCTCTGATAGCTCCAACCCAAACACCCCCCCACCAGGCACCCAGGTGAAACCCAGCTTACTAATGAAGAGCAGCCGTCCCTTCACACGGAGCCAAGCTGCACTGAAAGCCTCCAACACAAGAACAGAGTGTTGCCAGCCAATCAAAGCCACAAAACAGACAGAAGAAACCAGAAACACCAATCAATCAAACTCCAAGTCCAATGAACACAGATCCAGGCTCCCAGCCAATCAGAATGGACCAGCCTCAAATTTGAAACCAGGAACCAACTCTATACAGAAGCCTGAGGATGGCAGATGAGATTCTGCTGAAACGTTGCCACAACTTTAACAGAACTACAATGACGTGGGATAATACCCGAAGGATGCTGAACAGCACACATGTAAGTACCCGCGATAACTTAAAAAAACAAATATATATATATATATATATATATATATATATATATATATATATATGTATGTATGATCCATAGTCATTCTTTAAGAAAACCTTTACAAATAATGAGTACAGTATGGCTGCTGGCAGGTACATGGAAGCCTTTCTATTTTTGTCATGATCTGCAAGCAACAAAATTCTGGATGGGCCATCAAAAATGAGAAATAATTATTCTGCTCAGTTGGGTGGCAAGAAACTGGCCTGAATTAAGGAGATCAATGGTAGACAGCCAACCAGACAGACAGACAGGCCCTGATATAGACACAGTACCAACAGCAGAGAATAGGTTCAAAGTTGAACTGAGGAGTCCTTGGAAGGAGACGTTTCATTACCTGACCAAGTAACATCATCACTGCTATTGAGTGTGAATTTGGTTTTGCTTGATGATGTGCCTTCAAGCCAGTGTGGACTCCAAGGGACTTTATTTTCAGAAAATGGTGCAGAATATATGTAGCTCAGAGTTGACTTGTAGGGTTTCTAGTGTTCTCTGAGTTTGTTTTCTTGTTGCAGATATTTCATTACCAAGAAAGGTAATGAATACCTTACCATGTCACTGCATGAGAGCCAATTTGTACAAAGGGAAGTTGAGTTTATGAGACCTGGTCCAGTCTAGTGGTTAGGACACCAGAAACAAAGAGACCATGAATTCCAGTCCCAGTTTAGGCATAAAAGCTGGCAGAGTGACTTTGGGCCTTTCACTTTCTCTCAGCCCAACTTACCTCATAACATTGTTGTTGTGGGGAAAATAGCAAGAAGAAGGAATATTAGATATGTTTGTAACCTTGAATTACCTATAAAAGTATAAAGGCAGGATTTTAAAAAAAAAAACTCTAAAGTGCATACACATGTTTATGTACATTATCCCTTCAGATTTCTTGCCTAAATATGTAGAGGTTGGGGAGAGACATCAGTAGGGCAATAGGTACTCCAACTTTGAGTTTTCAACACATTCAGACACTTGACTTCATGAAGTTATTGTCTTTCTCAAATCCATTTCAGTGGTTTTATTCCAGGCTATGTCCTGTCTTGACATAGGCAGAACCTCAACAACATTTAAATAAATAATCATATCATTGCTGTTATATGGGGGTCATGGTGACCTCTGGTAGCTATCCAAATAGTTAGCCATACCCTGCAATTTTGCCAGTCCTTTCGATTGAGAGAAAAATAACTTCAATTTTTTTTGGTATCACATTTCAACTTATTTTTAAGCATTTTAACCATGTGATCTTAAGTACAGCTCCACTCACATATAAATATTTAGGTTGGTCTGACCAGCAGTATGCTAGAATAATGTTGCAAAACATGACGTTCTGCCAATTTTAGAGAAAGATATTATCAGAGTTCCAAGCAACTGTGCTTGAGATTCAATTTCATCCAGAAATTTTAGACTAAATTTTTTCAGGGTATCCTTCAAATATCAGGTCATGGATTGATGGCATTTATACCATGTGTCCTACAGTATATCCCTCCAAAACTACAATTAGGTATTAATATCAGCTTTGGGGAGTAGTTTGAAATTGCCAATGAAAATTGCTACCATTTGAGAATCTTGTTTATAAAGGCAGGGATGCCACAGGAACAACTTCAAAAAATATTCTGTTCTCCACACCAATCATGATCATAAGCACCAGAAATGTAAGAAAACCACTGTGGATTACCCTTTCTAGAAACTTGTAACTTGACTGCTAAGCCAGTTATCTAGGGACTAAGATTTGTATGAGAAGCCCTTTTGTACATATCACTAGATAAGAATTCCAGGCACTTGACAGACACAAGTGTCAAACTCAAGGGCTGGATCTGGCCTGCGGGGTGCTTAAATCTGGACCAGCTTGCAGTGCCTCTGCTAGTAAAACAGAACTTGTGTGTGTGTGTGGCCCCCCTGAGCTCTGTTTTCACTGGCAGAGGGTGGCAGGAGGCTGAAAACGGAGCTTGATAGCCTGTTTTCACTAGCAGAGCACTTGGGCCACCAGATATGTCCCTGACATGAGTGATGTCAAGATGGCCATGCCCCCTGGCCTTGCCCAACCCAGCCGTTGAGGTCAAACACAATCCTGATATGGCCTTCAATGAAATCAAGTTTGACACCCCTAACATATAGAGGAAATGATTTATCAATCCATCCAGCTCCATTTCTGCCAAGAATGTGATTTGTTCTTTTGAGATCTATGAAGGAACTGCATTCTAATTTTAGGAAAGGTATCAAGTCCCATTTTTATCTTAGATTCAAATATTTATCATTGTCATTTAGTGGCTTGAGTGGATTTGAGATGATGGGATTGTTTCAAATTGAAGTATGTACTACCTTGTATTGGTAGTTTTATAAGCATTAGTACTATGAAAATATTGATAGCAAATATGATAATTAAAATGTTTTTGTGATGTGTAGAATTATACTGTGAAAATATAAAGCAATGGTAATACCATCTTTAACCTCTGTGTTAACCTAAGATAATTTACTGAAATTCTCTATTGTTTTGTATGAAGGTTACATATTTGGCAGGTTACACTGACCAGCGTCATGTTAATGATGGAGATTACTGGAAATGGAAATGGCTAAACAGGACAAAGAAACAGATGTTATCCTACAATAACAGGGTGATACGGTGATAGCATAGGGTGATACATAGCTTGGATAGATTGTGAACCAAGGAAAGGGGCAGAGACTGTATATTTGAACCTGTATAAAAAACCCAGCCCTCCTGGGGAAAATGTTTTCTGCCCTTGGGCAGAATTCTCTTTTGCAAAAGCTTCATAATAAAGCTCTTATATATTGTTCACGTGTCTCCAGTATTCAGTTGTCTGAATACCTGAATGGTTGATTTTTATCACAGTTTTCATTTATGTATCTTTTGAAATAATACACAGTGTGATATTCATATTGTTTAATGCCCCAACAGGGACAGTCAAATGAAGAAAATGAAGGGGGAAAGGGAAGTGAAGAGACTACGGTGGCTCCCACTACACCTGCAGCTGGAGATAGGAAGATTGATGGAAATGCAAAACCTCCCACAGAGGTGAGCAAGTTATGGGAATTTGGAATGCACCAAATCTAATAAAAACATTGTCATGGTCAAAGAGTTTTAAAACAAGCAGACAGACAGACAGACAGACAGAGACAGACAGACATTGAACTTTTTTCTCTTTACACATCTCAATCACATCTTTAACAGTACATCTTTGTTACAAATACACATGTCCATACATTTTTAATCATTTATATACATTTCTACACTTTCTTCTTATCTCTATAATTCTTATTCCTATTGTCCACCCATTCATACCAATTTTCCCATTCTGCATGATACTCTGAATCTTCTTTACCTTTTAACTCTAGGGTGAGTTTGTCCATTTCTGCACATTCTAAAATCTTTTGGATTACTAGACCCTCTGATGGTATGCTATCCTTTTTCCAACATTGTGCAAATGTGATCCTTGCTGATGTAGTTATATGCAAGGTCATATATTTTATCTTTTTATTGTATTTTCCCTTAATTATCGCTAAAAAGAACAATTCCGGCTTAAATTCTATTTGACAGTTAATTTTCTAATTTCTCCTTCTATTTTCTAACCATTGATAAAATAGTTCCCAAGTTAACTATCCCCCCACTTTTTTTTATTTGCATCAATATAGATGCCAGGAGTAAAAGACCCTCTTCAGAAACCAGGGAAAGAAGGAGGTGATAAAAAGGTAGATAATGCTTCCAAAAAAGGTGCAAAGAAAGAAGATAGCGATGAAAATGAGGAAGAGGAGAATGAAGAGGAAGAAGAGGAGAAAGTAGATGAAAATGGAAGTGGTGCCAATGCCACCAGCACAAACAGCACCCTAGAAGAAACTGGAAACGGTGGAGAGGAGGAAGAAGAGGAAGAAAATGAAGCAACAACCATCAGTCTAACCACCTTGGTCACAACTGTCAACCCTACTGAAAGTACTACAGGTGAACAGTGGCAGGATGGGACCAGCTCTACAGATCAGGGCCAATATGACACTACCACTGAAGATCCATGGGTGCATGATTCCACCACCACAAATGGATATGAAGTCCAAACTGATTATTACGGCAGTGAGAATGGGTACCCACGAGGAGATACCTTCAGAACCTATGAGGATGAATATAGTTACTACAAAGGGCATGGATATGATGTATATGGCCAAGATTATTATTATCATCAGTGAAAAAAATTAAACATCCCTTGACATGCTGATTATATATTTTTGCATGTCAATTGTTCATGAAATCTACTCAGGAAAATGCATCACAATAGAATGGTGCTTGTAAAACAAGATAAACAATTGATATCTGGTATTAATGCTAACTATGAAAATATACTGTTTTTAAAGGTATGTCTTTGATCAATACTCATGTACCCATTGTGGATTTATAAATTGATTTATTTTAAAGAAACAATCATATTACAGATGAATATTATTTTGTTGTTCAACATCAATATTTCTTTGGATGGTGCTGGACCTGGATTAGGCTCCATATTAGCCTAGTTTTTGTCAGATGAAAATATTATCAGACTGAAGTTTGTTGTATAAAATAGATGGCCCATTCTTATATTTATATTAAAACTGAGCTTTAAGATATACCAACCAGATTAATTCCAAGTAAACATAATGAAATAAGTTAAACTTATCAGACTAATTTCATTTGTTCTGAATTATTTTGTACTGATTAAGGTTATAATTATGTTTACACTAGTTATAGATGAAAAATAAAATCATTCCTACTACTACATTGCATTGAAAGCTCAGACTGCCATCAATAGGGTATTCTCATTCAAATATTGACTCTGGTTCAACTCTGCTTAAACAGTATGATCTCCATCCTCATGTTATCCATGGAAACTTCAAATCATGATCCCTAGAATAATTTTCAAACTAAGGATAGTTCTACAAAAGGAGGAGGGTGACTGAGTATATCTACATCTGCAATACGTTTCCCATAATATTTCTGGCATATATGTCCTTGTTTTGATCACAGATCTGAACAAGGTCAACTCAACTGCATGCATGAAAAAAATTCAGAACCACACAGTTCATGGTTAGCAATAAGAAAACATTTTAAAACATTCTAAAAATTCAAAATATATACATATAATTTTATGGCTTAAGAGAATTTAATACTGTTGCTTATGAACCCTGAGGAAGAGTTCCATTTAAAGATTCACTAGGCAACATTGTTTAAAAAAATTAGATTAAAAAATTCTTGAAAACTTGCACAGACACACTTATACAATATTTGGACATGACTTTTTTGTTCTGGAGACTGCTCTTCTTAGACTTTGTCTAATACTATAGAATATAGAAAGCTGAATATAAAATAGAGACCACTGTTTTATTTGTCAGTTTATTAGTTCATTAGCGTTGAATGAATTAGTTGGATACCAATTAATTTATTAAGTCTGTGCTTGGGATCTACAGGTGCTTTGGTGAGATTTCTGCTAAAATTCCATATAATTTGTCAGTTCATTATATTTGGGACCAGGTTTAAAACATTGACATAATTGTTACACGATATTTACATGAGATACCTGCTTTGTTGCACAGATTTATCTAGCATTTTAAAAGATTGCTAGCTCCAAAGTTGGACTGGCTGCTATTGACTTTCAAAGAATCCTAGTTACAACTATTCTGGGAAGTAGTTGGGACTGAGACATAAAACAGATGTTTCATATCACTTAGCCATATTTTAAGAATATGATCTGAAATTCAAGGAAATCAGGTATCAGACCTAGCTCAATGGCAACCATATCTTTCATGCAAAATATTTTTATTTGCACTGTTTGTACTTTGAATTTTTGCTAAAAATTTATATTTCCTACGCATTCCAAATAGAGCAATCTGGACATAGACTCTTAACATTTATTTCCTAGATGTGCAATACAGTTGCTGTCATTATTTACATACCATGTAACAATATACCATAGGCTTTAGTTTTCAAATAATCATTTCAAATTTTATGATTTCTTCTTACCCTAAGGGCTCTAGGAAGGCATGTAAATGCCTTTCTTTGTCATTACATGCTTTCAAATGACATTTACATATTCTTTGGAAATGGATTATCACTATATGGCACAAATATGGTGGGTATTTATGAAGAAAAATGAGTATGAATGAAAGTAAGTGGATCACTAAGGAGATGAAAATTCAGGAAAACATTTGGGAAATAAGTATGACAGTAGTAAATATTAGGGGCTCACACGACCCCAGGACACTGCAACCATCATAAATGTGAGTCCTTTGGTCATAAGTATGGAAAAATATAATAAGTCACTTTTTTCAGTGCCATTATAACTTTGAATAGCCACTAAGCAAACTGTTCTAAGTCGAGGACTGCCTATATATTATTATAATTAATATAATGAATGCTTTTTCTAGCATTTGGGCCTTTCTGTCTTATTTGAAATAACAATTTAGCAATAAGTGCTTTGGGGTCCACACCGATGCTTCTATGGAAGAAACATATTGGATTAGATCTGAAGCATTTTTATAGAATAGAATAGAATAGAATAGAATAGAATAGAATAGAATAGAATAGAATAGAACAGAACAGAACAGAACAGAACAGAACTCTTTATTGGCCAAGTATGACAAGGAATTTGTCTTGTTGCAAATGCTCTCATTGTACATAAAAAGAAAAGATACATTCCTCAAGAGTCGAGAATCATAAGGTACAACACTTAATAATAGTCATAGGGTACAATAAGCAATCAAATCATACTAGGAAACAGTCCATACTAGGAAACATTAAGTATACAAGCGACAAAGTTACGTCATAAAGTCACAAGTGGGAGGGGATGGGCGATAAGCAATGACAAGAAGATTAATAATAATAGTAATGCAGACTTAGTAAATAGTTGGACAGTGTTGAATGAATTATTTGTTTAGCAGAGTGATGGCATTCAGGAAAAAACTGTTTTTGTGTCTAGTTGTTCTGGCGTGCAGTGCTCTATAGCGTCATTTTGAGGGAAGGAGTTGAAACAGTTTATGTCCAGGATGTGAGGGGTCTGTAAATATTTTCACAGCCCCTTTTTTGACTCGTGCAATATACAGGTCCTCGATGGAAGGCAGGTTATATAGAACAAGATAGCCTAATTAACAGGCACTCTGGAAAAACGGAGATCTGGTGGAACAGCAGAGTTCAATGGAAGAAGTGATAGCTAAATTCCTCAAGCACAGTTAAAATCAATGTGTCTAAGAATAACGGTCAAACATCTTGAGAGTAGCTCTTAGTCTTGATTAACTTGTTTCTTCAAGGCTTATAGTTTGTGAGGTTCATTATAAAGTTATCAAGAAAGTAAATATTTGAATTTGACTTTCTAAAGGCAATTGTCAACCCTGAAGCTGGTCTGACCAAAGCCATCTTGGAGGCTTCAGTGTTGCTACACTGGAGCTGAGGGATAGGGATGGAGGATTTGAGATAATTGGGATTCTGTAGCCAAAACAAAATACTTTCTCTTGGGAACCAAGGACATTCTCACACCTGGTCAGAGGAAGGTGGTGTGATGTCACCAGGCAACCAGACATCATTGTGATTGGACCATGTGGCTGATTGTCTTGAGAAAGTGAAAAACTTTTACTTTTGTTCTGTATAAAATAGTTTACTCCAAATCCTCGATTGTGATTGGCTAGAAAAGCCGGCATAGGGATTGGTTCACTAGGAACCAATCCAAAAGAGCTGCCAAAAGGCGGCAAAACCAAGTAACCATCATTGGCTACAAGCCGGCAGGCAAGCCATATATAAAGGCTGCCGCGGCAAGAGGCAAACTGTTCCATTTCACTTTAACTGTTGAAATAAAGACTTCTACTGTTGGAACCCGGTCTACCTCGCGTTTTTCCGGATGGAACAACTTTTATTTGGTGAAAACCTCAGGAACCTTCAGAGTCAGTTTTCACCAGATCTGTGCCAATATGAAAAATCCAATAGAGCTATTCTTTGCAGAATCTACCTCACATCCTATAAAACAGCTTGAACTGAAAGAGAGAAGAGAAAGGGCAGAGACAAAGACCTATTGTTTATTTATTTATTTTATTGATTTGATTTGTTAATTGCTTATGAGGTAATAGGAATAAGTATAAACAAGAGTAAGAATACAGGAAATAGGTACGAATAAATGGGGACAATAGGACAGGGGTGGTAGGCATGATGGTGCACTTATGCACGCCCCTTACAGACCTCTTAGGAATGGAGTGAGGTCAATAGTGGATAGTTTAAGGTTAAAGTTTTGGGAGTTAGAGGATGTAACAACAGAGTCAGGTCGTGCATTCCAGGCATTGACCACTCTGTTGCTGAAGTCGTACTTTCTGCAATCAAGTTTGGAACAGTTTACCTTGAGTTTGTATCTGGTGTGTCTTCTTATATTGTTGTGGTTGAAGCTGAAGTAGTCATTGATTGGTAGGACATTGTAGCAGATAATTTTGTGTCCTACACTTAAGTCCAACCATAGGCAGTATAATTTTAGCTTGTCTAAGCCCAAAATTTCAAGCCTGGTGATGTCACCTAGAACAGGGGTCGCCAACTTTTTGGACCTCAGGGACCACCAAACTCATAATTTTAAATTCCAAGGACCACTAACTGGTTCTGTGGGTGTGTGGCCTAATTTGTGAATGTGGCTTGGTGGTCATGTGACTGGCTGGGCATTGCTTGTATGTAAATATTATAAATATTTATATAAATATTGATTTTTTTAATAAAAAAAGAGCAACTCTTACCCAAAATCAGGCAAAGCAGGCAGGCAGATTGAGTTGGTCACAGAATTATAGATTCATTCAGAAATCTATCTGCCATTGGCTAGCTCAGTCTGTCACATAAAATTTGCTAGCAAGCAAACTCACAAAATTAACTCACAACACACTCTGCATGTAAATATTGAAATTTTTATTTTTTTAAAAAAGAGCAACTTTTATCCAAAATCAGGCAAAGCAGGCAGATTGAGTTGCTCACAGAATCATTCAGTGATCTATCTATCTGCCATTGGCTAGCTCAGTCTCTCAAATTTGCTTGCTGTGAGTTTGCAAGCAAGCCTTCAGTCCTAAGGGAAGTTCGGCTGTGCTTAAAAACAGAACCGAAGATCTAAAGACTAGCTAGAAAGCAAGAAATCCAACAATTTTCTGCTTTCTAGCTAATCTAAATCTCCCGGCACAGCAGAACAGATGATAGTCAGAAAAAAGAAAAATAGAAATTTAGCAGGCAAGTTTATTGGGTAAAGAGTGAGTGGGCAGGGAGGGTTTCTGCTGGCCATGTGGGTGGCACAGCCTTGTGTTTCTGTGCAGCCTGGATGAATTGCTTTGGCAGGGTGCTCTGGGGTTGAGATTTCTCTGTAGCCGACCAAAATTTTCTCACGGCCCACCGGTTGACGACCGCTGACCTAGAAGATTCTGGTTATTAACTCAAAAACAAACAGAAGTACAAGAACACGAAATTGTCATGGTTCGCCAGCAGCAGGTGCGGACGGCTGACGTCTTGGAGAGTGAGACTCAGGTGAGAGACCTGCATGTGATACAGGGCCAGGACCATCATGGAGTGGAATGCTGCCTTCAGAGATTGTGGAGGCTGGCAGCAGTGATGAAGAGGTCCCCGAGGAGCCTGTATCCAGTGCGCGTGCATGCAGGGCTGCTCAAAGGAAAGAGCAGCTGCAGCAGCATGGACGACTCAGGAGTAAGGCTGCAAGGTAATGGCCCCTCCCTTAAGAGATAAAAGCCAGCTGAGAAACTGGAGTTCTTTGCAGGAAGCAAAGAAGTTTTTGCACTCGAGCCTTGTGGATGTTCGGACACTCTTAGTTTGTGTTGGGAGACTGTTTTTGTTTGAAATATTTCTTAGTAACTTTATCTAGTGTTCTTGGCAGCTTTGCACAACCTTGGCAAGGCTTGTTCTTATCAGATACAATTAGTTTTAATCGTGAAGGAATGGAATTCATTAAGAATCATTAAAAGTTTTTGCTGTTACCTCTGTTTTGTGTTTGTTTCCTTGGAACAAGGTTTGGGTCAGAACAGAAGTCCAGTGCAAGAACAAGAATACTTTTTTTTAATAAGGTACTTTCTTTTCTGCTCTTTTCAATCTGGTTTTAGACCCATGGCACCTTAGCTGGAAACCTCCGAACAGTATGCTTTGCATTTTTTAATCCCACCTCCCCCAAAATGATCTGGTTATTGGAATTTAGGCTGCAAAAGTTTCTATGTTGTTTGAACTGGGGGTTCCTGACAGAAATCAATTAATCCAGCAGAGATGTTTTGTAGTTTCTCCCTCCTAAAAATATTAGGGATGAATATATGTCACTATATATACCTGTAGTTATTCCTGAATAACAACGGATGTCAACATTTTTCATCTAACCCTCTTATACTACTAAAAAATAGCTGGAGAAATTCTTTCTGCTAGTAAAAACAATATGCTGGTAAATACTTCAGTGAAAGTACGACTACAAGAACCACTTAGATTAAAAAAAGAAAAAGAAACTGCCAGTATTTCCTAAAGTCTGAGATGATGGTTGGAACTCTCACAATAAAAAGGCCTCTTACTTCTCATTTACCAATGTTCTATTTTTATTTTGAACATTTTTCTTCTTTTCCCCCAGTAAGTTGTCATTTCTTTTACCCAATGGCCTCCATTATCTCATTTCAACTCTGTTTGATCCATGTGCATCTGACAAAAGAGACTCCTGCAGACCAATTAGTGTCTAAAGTTTCCACAATAGCTATTTTTTGTATGTTTAGTAAAACAAGCACGAGCCCCCCCCCCCCCCCCCCAAAAAAAAAAAAAAAAAAAAAGCCTTTCTGGCACAGTCAAAACATAGCCTTATTGTCAACCTTGGAAACTTTAAGATGTGTGGACTTCAACTCCCAGAATTCCCCTGACACACTCAATTTAATCAGATCTCTCTATCAGAGTGATACATACATGCATTCAAACATACAGGTAGTCCTCAACTTATGACCACAATCGAACCCAACATTTCTGCTGTTAAGTGAAATCTTTGTTAAGTGAGTTCAGCCACATTATATGATCTATCTTACTCCAGTTGTTAAGTGAATCACCGCAGTTGATAAGTTACTAACACTGTTGTTGAGTGAATCTGGACTCTCTACTGACTTTGCTTGTCAAAACATTGCAAAGGGCGATCACATGAACCCAGGACACTGCAACGGTCATAACTATGAGTCAGGTGCCAAGCATCTTGAATTTGGACCACATGATCAGGGGGATGCTACAAAGGTCGTAAGTGTGAAAAACGGTCATAAGTCACTTGTTTCAGTGCCGCTGTAACTTGGAATCATCACTAAAATAACTGTTATAAGTAAAGGACTACCTGTACAAACATATATACATACATTCATACCAGTACACACACATATACATACAATTCCCTGGTGTCTAATGTCAAGCTATGCAATCTGTAGTTGCCAAGTCTTCTTTCTTATTATCATTGAAAATAGGAATGAACACTTGCCCTCTCTAGTCCTTCAAAATCTTTCAATTGTCACAGAAAATGTGATAAATGTGACAAAAGGGATCCAAGGTGACATCTATAAACTCTCAGATGTAACTGTTTTGATCCTAGAGTCTCAAACTCATACTTGTCAGCCATGAATTCTTTGGACTTTGGTTTTCCACTCCTTCGCTTTTTAGTATTCTGCTTAGTTCCTCTCAGAGGTGGTATTCAGCAGGTTGTGACCAGTTTTGGAGAGCCGACAGTGGAAATATTGAGCAGTTCAGAGAACAGGCAAATACCACCTCTGACTGGCCCCACCCCCATCTATTCTCTGCCTCCTGGGTCCCAGCTGATTGGCTGGGTCTTCTTTGGTTGCCCTGCACAGGAGGACAGAGCTGGAAAGCAGGTTAGTGGGGTGGGGAGGGAATGGGGATTTAACAGTATCCTTCCCCTGCCACACCTATCAAGTCACGCCCACCAAGCCACGTCCTCAGAACCAGTAGTAAAATAAATTGAAACCCACCACTGGTACCTCTTCAGGAAGAAGACTGAGATACCTGTTCATCTTTCCTGTTATTATCCAACTATCGTCTCCTAATAGGCCCAGTCATGCCCCTGCTTTCTTTTATGGCTGACATATGGGGGAAAAAATCAAAGTACTTTTTGTTGTATTTCTCTTTCCTTCTTAGTAAGTTCCTTTTGTGGTTTAGATCAGTTACAGACCAGTTAATCAGGAAGAACCGACCTGAGTCTTTTCTAAATACTGTCTTGCCTTGCATAATTCAAGGAATGATTCTTTGCTTATGTAACAGTTCTTGCCTATTTTCTTTATAATCACCTCCTTGATTCTCTTTTTATGAAAAAATGTGTACTAGATGTTTTACAAAGAACATGAAAACCAACAGAAACTAATTAAAAGAAAGGGAGAAAGAAAAAGAATGTCAAAAGTGCAGAAAGATTTAAAATAATAAGCTTCTGATTTCCTTTGCAAGTGAGTAGAAGTACAATTGCCAAGTTATCTCTTACTCTATGATTAAAAAAATAAAGGTCTCTCTTTTCTATTATCCAGTTTGTTTTTACAATCATCAAGAGCAGAAATCACAAATGCAAATAGTCTATAAGATGCTTCTTGTCAGCTATAAATGTTGATGTTGCTTTTTTTATAATCAAAGAAGTTAATTTAGCAAGCTCTGCAAGTTGCTTCATCTTTGCCATTTTTCCTTTGTGGGTATCATCAAACTTATCTCCTTGACTCTACATGTTATAGAAACAACTGCTTCTTCTGCATCCAGCAAATAGAGTGAGGAAAAAAGAAACATGCATCACTTCGTCTATTTAGTTGTTACACAAATTTATTTATAAATTTATTATCTGCCTTCATTATTTTATTATAGTAATAGCACTTAAACTTATATATGATTCCATCGTGCTTTATAGCCCTCTCTGAGCAATTTACAAAGTCAGTTTATTGCTGGGTCCTCATTTTACCCACCTCAGAAGGATGGAAAACTGAGTCAATCTCAAGTCAGTCAGGAATAAATTGATAAATAACTCAAGGCAGCGAGCCTACTTAATACTCCTCCCTCCTCCTATTTTTCCCTTAACAACAACCTGTTGAGGTTAGGGAAGGTGACTGGTCCAAAGTCATGATGCAGGCTTGCCTGTTTTTTAGTGGCATCCCTGTCTGCTCTTTTAAACATAGCTCTGCCATGATATTAAATTCTACTCTGAACTGCCATTCTTACAATAAAGCCTCTTGAGCTGTACCATAGATATTTATAGCTTACCTTTTGTTTGTTCAACCAGCTGGAACATTAGGTGGTTGTCTTCCACCACAAAACCATTTTTTATGTTAAAATTGACCCTCCCCCAGTTATATGTGGGCAAGTCCTAAAAGTAGCCAGTTTGAGCATGGCTGTTATAATTTAAACTTCAACAAGGTGTGTGAATGACTGCAAACAACTGCTGGAGGTATCTGGTCTTCAGAAAGAGAGGAGGTAACATTTTTGTTTCTTCTGTCCTAGAAAAAGCTGCCTTCTCCTCTGATTAGGCTAAGCACAATCTGTCTTCCTGCACCTTCAAATATATTACTATCTTGAATGCTGATTAAAAGGAACTTGAAGTAGACATTAACCTGATTGAATTACTAAGATTGGTTAAATGGATATTTTGCCAGAAGGAGCTGAATTGCCTTTAAAAGGTCACTGTTTGGATACCTTCCTCTTAACACAACCATGCATTAGACTATAATTATCGTCAAGCCCAAGCTGAAATTCATTGTGTTTATTAAAAATGAAGGCATTTGAACTCCAAAGCATAAGGAGTATGGTATGAATAGGTTAACAGAAGGATAAATAGAATCTGGGCAAATAAGTTACTCTTTATAATATTATATAAATGTCCATAAAAATTTATCAACATTTCATAAATCATTTGTTGTATTTGTTAATTGTTATATTTGGGGATTGGGAAAAGATATTTTGAACTATCTGCTGGCATAATAAATCTAACTGCTACTGATTAAGTATGTTATTGTTGGCATGATTTATATTGGAGGGACTGTGATATTTTAGATTTTCATTAACTTATTTATTGTTAACATTTTACTAAGATATGTTCAAAGTAATTGTTAGTGGATGCAGTTTAATGTGGGCAGGCTTTATGAGATTAGGTATACAATCCTTAATGGGCATAATAAAAAGAACTCCCACTAGTGTGAGTAATCCTTATTATGAAATTAGCATGTATAGGATTGTAGCCTGAATAATTTCCTTCTTCAACAACTCTGCAATTTTATTTACTTATTTATCAATTTTATTATTTATTTATTCATTCAATTAATTTCTATAGTCACCCAACTCAATCAAGTAATTCAAGTGAGTGTCTTACTTGTTAATTAATTTATTTATTTATTTATGTATTTATCACATTTAGAAACTGCCCATCCCATGCACAGAGCATCTCTGGTTGGTGTGTAAGTAAGACATGACAACATCTATCTATCTATCTATCTATCTATCTATCTATCTGTCTGTCTGTCTGTCTGTCTGTCTGTCTCTATCTATCTATCTATCTATCTATCTATCTATCTATCTATTTATCAATGTTATGAAAGGGGGCAGTTTTACACTTTTAGTATTTATTATTTATAATTACAGCTATGCAGTTGCAATTTGGCAATTTTGTGAATTTAAATAATCTGAAGAGGGGAAGGCCACCTTATGTCCTTGACATTTTGGATTATAACAACTCTTGTTAGCCATGCTGGCTGACATGAATGGTTATTGAAATTCAGTGGGTTTTGGAAGGTATCAGATTGCTTGGTTCCAAAGTAGACAAATATTTCTGTCAAATATTTATGAGTTATATACCTTATGCAATTTTGTGTGTGCCTACCTAGGTTGCCAAAGCATACAATTGCCCTGATCATCTGAATCCAACCCATGGAGTAAGAAATCTTACTTTCAACCTACATCAGATAGGATGCTATCTGACATAAAACACACCATAATTCAATCATACAATTCACAGCAATTTTTGTGATATGGAAGAGTTATGGAGAATTACGGCTTAATATGCTGTTGTGAACACGTAATTTGAGGTAGGGATGTATGGTATGTGTCAAATCCCCACTTAGTTATGGAAAATATCAGATGCCCTTTAGATGGTCATGGCTTCTTCACTTACCTTACCATGCACAGGTTAAAAGTTGGAAGGACCTACAAATGCAGAAAAAAGCAGTCAAAGATGTAAGAAATTAATGAATACATGTTGAATTCTGTTCTGTTCCATTCCATTCCATTCCATTCCATTCCATTCTATTCTATTCTAGTGGGTTCCACATGTCTTATTGAATCAGCTTATCAAAAGAAGAAATTGCATGCTAATGATACTTAAATATAAAAATAGCAATAGGATTTAGACTTATATGCCACTTCACAGTCTTTACAGCCCTCTCTAAGTGGTTTACAGAGTCAGCCTATTTCCCCCAACAATCTGAGTCCTCATTTTACCCACCTTGGAAGGATGGAAGGCTGACTCAACCTTGAGCCTAGTGAGATTTGGACTACTAAATTGCAGGAAAATAAAATAAAATAAAAACATCTTGGTTCTAGCTAGTTGACGAACTTGAAACAATAAACAGTATTGTGTTGTTCTGTTTTATCCTTAGAGAATTCTTAACATGAAGACTGTCCTGCTGTATTTTTGCTTCTGTAGCCTGGTTTGGGCACAGTCAGTAAGTATTCGTAATTTTAAGTGGCAGTTTTAAGCATACTTCTGAAGAATTAGTATGGTTTATATCAAATAGGCTTCTTTAGCTCTATACTCCAAACACTGTTATATGTACTGTATATGATCTAAGATTTCTGTGTCTATCTATGCTAAATCTTCCATTGTAAGTGCCTGTTGATTAACAGAGTCAAAAGACCAGCTGTAATGTAATATATCTGAAGCACACATCAAGACTGATGCAAGACTGGAACAATATATATGCAATGATTAGAGCAAGGGAGGGAAATACCCAGTATCTTGGCATCTAGGTAGTGATCAGACAGATGGTGGCTGGAGAGAATTCTCCATCCCACACTTTGGGTGCTCTTTTTCAGCCAAAATCATTCATTATAGGATGAAGACCACTTTATTAAGGGTTATGGGCTTTAGTTTATCATGCTGGTTTAGTGTGAGTTTTGTCAGGTGCAAGAAATCAGAAACCAGGATAAAGTTCAAAATTACTGCAGGTTGATTTCATGCTAGACTCTGAACTACTAACAGTTAAGGCAAATTGCCACCAAATAAGAGTCAACAGGAGTCATTGGGAGCTGAACTTAGTTTTCTTATGGGCATAGAGACTCCAAATTAATGATGTGTTTTACCCCATCCTTGGTTCAGCCTGGTCATCTTCACAAATTGGTAGATAGATGTCTTCCCAGTCTACTGTTGACCGAAAATGACAAGCCCTAAGTTACCCAGCCTAAGCTACTAATACATACCTTAGTCACTGCATTATACTGCAATTCTCCCTGCCTCCAGAATTTTATGCCAGGTTGTAATTATATTTAGAGATTAGCTCGATACCCATGCTTCACTATGAAACTATGTGGTCGAGCTTAGCTTTTGGGGAGGTAAATAAGGGGTGGGATTGTGCCTCTGCCCACCAGCATCCATCCGTATTCATCTGCATATATATATATATATATATATATATATATATATATATATATATATATGTTTTTTTAAAGTTATCGCGGGTACTTACATGTGTGCTGTTCAGCTTCCTTCGGGTATTATCCCACATCATTGTAGTTCTGTTAAAGTTGTAGCAACGTTTCAGCAGAATCTCATCTGCCATCATCAGGCTTCTGTATGGATATGGGTCTTACAGCTCCTGGTTTTAAATTTGAGGCTGGTCCATTCTGATTGGCTGGGAGCCTGGATCTGTGTTCATTGGACTTGGAATTTGTTTGATTGGTGTTTCTGGTTTCTTCTGTCTGTTTTGTGTCTTTGATTGGCTGGCAACACTCTGTTCTTGTGTTGGAGGCTTTCAGTGCAGCTTGGCTATATATATATATAT
>BLBF01000056.1:16130383-16170894 GCA_015471245.1 Laticauda colubrina
CGTTTCAGCAGAATCTCATCTGCCATCATCAGGCTTATATATATATAAGGATCATATATATTTCCATACAGAAGCCTGATGATGGCAGATGAGATTCTGCTGAAACGTTGCTACAACTTTAACAGAACTACAATGATGTGGGATAATACCCGAAGGAAGCTAAACAGCACACATGTAAGTACCCGCGAAAGCCTAAAAAAACAAATATATATATATATATATAAATATATATATATATAGCCAAGCTGCACTGAAAGCCTCCAACACAGGAACGGAGTGTTGCCAGCCAATCAAAGACACAAAACAGACAGAAGAAACCAGAAACACCAATCAAACAAATTCCAAGTCCAATGAACACAGATCCAGGCTCCCAGCCAATCAGAAACCTAAGAAAACAAATATATATATATATATGTATGTATGTATGTATATATATATATATATATATATGTGTGTGTGTGTGTGTGTGTGTGTATGTGTGTATATATATATATAATTATTATTAAATTCAAATAAATAAAATAGTTGTACGAACAGACTTTATTACTTAAATGTAGGGTACTTTTACAAAGGAGCTTTGCAGAGTTCAGAAGTGGGTCCAAAGTTGATGGATCTCTTAATTTTGACTGGTTTGGAATGCTAAAATGACTTATTTCTAGCTTTGAAATAGTTTAAAACCAGAGAAAAACTGGCGGTGATGCAGCAATAGCAGTATCTTTGCAGCATTTTTATTTGGCACACATTTGTATCTGAGTGTAATGCAAGACCTATTTTTCTCTTTGAGAACAAGTGACCCAAAGTCACCCTGTAAGCTTCCACAGATGACAGTAGATTACATCTAGATCTCCCTGTTCCTAGATGAACTATCGATTAACTGTGATTATGATGAACTTATGGTTGGCCAATTTTCCATTTCCTCAGTTTGCCTTCTAGCTGCTAGATGCAATAATTTCAACATCACAATTTGCAAGATGCTTTTGAATGCAGAAGGATAGAATCCTGTGTTCTAATATAACAATGCAGAATTGTTTTGTTTGCAGATGAACAGATAGACATGTGTCCTGAAGATAGGGATGGGATGTGTGTGTGTGTGTATGTGTGTGTGTTTGTAAACAATTATTTTCTATTTCCTTTTTGAGGGGGTGGGTAGGGGGATTATTATAATGGGATTTTCCTTGTTCTAAGACTGTCAGTAGCTACAAGCAGAGCACTGATTAAATGATATTCTGTTCAGTCTCCCAAATTGATTAGTGGTAGCATTAATTTGGTTGAAAGCTACATTCCACATTATGCTCAACAATCGAAATAGAAATTTGGAGGGTTGCAAGGGGGCCTCAGATTGTTTTGTGAGAATGACAGAAAGTACAGAGTGGAAGTTTTCTTCATTTACATTGAAATTCAATCGAATTCAATTTTTATTCTGACTCCATTCAATTCTTTCTCCTGGTCATACCCACCTGTTGTAGCATATTACCTCAGCCCTCTAAAATTTGTGTGCCTTAGCTTGAGCACATGAAATTATTAACTTTGGTGATGAATGATTTGTCATTCTGGGTCTCCTCCATTTTCTTCCAGGAGCTTCACACCCATTACAGAAAAGGAAAGCAGAAATGTGTTGGAGAACATCAGGTAACTTTAACCATCGTCTTCCTGTTTTGAGCTTCCCCAAAGACGGACCGCTGACCATGATTGTGCGTGGCTTTGGTTCATGCTTTAGCATCAGAGAGCCCCAAACCTTTGCATTCAGGGCAGAAGCTGCCTTGTAGGGGTGGCAGAGGAAGGGGAGACCATCAGCTGGGTCGAGGGGAGTTGCAAATCCCCTCCCCAGCTTGGCAATTGCTCCCTCCCAAAGACGTCTGAAGCGGTGGTCTAAAATGCCCACTCTGAAGGGGAAGATTAGACTGGAATAAGATTGTGCAGGAGACAGAGAAAGAAGTGAACAGCAGTGAAAGAAGTGAAAGAAGAGGAACGGGATGATATAATTAAAAGGTAACTTAACCATCATAATGATAAAAATATAGTTTCCTCTATTTCTCAGTCATGAAGAAACACAGGTAGCCTGCCCATTATGGCCACAGGGGGTGATGGCTGTTAAGAAAGATGGCCTCACTTAATGACCCTGACTTCCTGCTTTCCCTGATGGGGTTGATTCAGTCATTAAATGACCATGCTGGGTTGTTCAGTGGAACCCAGGATGCCTCAAGGTTAGGGAGGCCGTGGGAGACTTAGTTCAGGCCCATGTCCACCTGCTCTGGGCTTCCCAATACCCCCTGTAACTTTGAGACACCCAGTGCTTCACTTCCTGCCAGTAGTGGGATTCAAAAATTTTACCACCGGTTCTGTGGGCATGGCTTGCTGGGCATGGCAGGGGAAGGATATTGTAAAATCCCCATTCCCTCTGCACCCCATTAACCTTCTTTCCAGCTCCATTCTCCTGTGCACAGCAACAGAAGAAGACCCAGCCAATCGGCTGAGACTTGGGAGTCATAAGTAGTGTTCAGAGATGCTGCTGTAACCTCTGTACAACTTGTACAACTGTTTACCTGTCTGTGCAAGCAAACAAGAGAGAGAGAAAATATATGCATTTCAACATTTATTAAATATAATGTACATTTCAACAATATAGAATGTCCTACTTGATGAATCTCACTTCATGAAAGACTAATTCACTCAATGCATTAGTTAATTGAATCAAATAATTCCATGTCAATAGCAATAGCACTTAGACTTATATGCTGCTTCATGGTGCTTTACAGTTCTCTTTGAGTGGTATACAGAGTCGACATATTGCCTCCAACAATTTGGGTCTTCGTTTTACCGAGCTCAGAAGGATGGAAGGCTAAGTCAACCTTGATTGGTTAGGATTAAACTGTTGGTAGTTGGCAAAGTCAGCCTTGCAATACTGTATTCTAACCATTCCACCACCGTGTCAAAATGGAGTCATGTGTGTATCTCTTCTGAGTTGTCTCAATGAGAATAGATTTTTCAGTGATGGAGAAAGTGATGCCAGTTCTTCTCCAATAAAGAAGCAGTTTTTCTACTTTGGCAGCTGGGATGTTGAAGAGTTCAAGATTTATTTCAAGTATTTCAAGTGGTTCTAACCATGCATTGTGTATTTATTTGCAGGTTTCTTGGATTTTAAAAAATCTATATACTTTAATGAAACAGTGAAGAAATAATAAAAACAGCAGTAACATTTACTTTGTGTTCTTTCCTAAAATTTGAGATTATTTTAACTGAGTTTAGTAAAATCTTATCAGATTTGATAAACTCTTGAGATTTTCAGCATTAAAAAAAATATTTTGGTGCCTGCACTAGAAACTCTATTTTACATATTTCTAAAATAACAGAACCAAGTCTGGGGGAAAAAAGATCAAGTCTGCCCTCTAGTGGTTCTAATAATTTCCAGAAAATAAGAGAAAAGTTAAATTAGTAAAAAAAAATGATAGAAACAACAATAGTTGGGTTGAAACTTGAATGTGCTTATCTGTGATCACCAATACTGATGATAATACAAGTGATATCTTTGATTTCTGTTTTATTTTTCTCCTTCCCATGGCTGAAATAAATAGAAATCAAAGCTCAGGAAAGTGACTTGATTTGATGCTTTCTAGCCAAAAGTATTGTAGGCAGGGGTGATCCAAGGAAACAGATTCTACCAGTTCGCACCTATTCGCTAGAACCAGTTGTTAATATTCTAAGTAGTTCGGAGACCCGGTTGTTCGAATAAATTACTGGACTAATCCTGTAAGGAAGGCAGAAAGGAAACATTCTGGTGTTGCTAACAGAAACTGCCTCTCAGTTAACCCTTATTACATTCTTGGCAGGACAAGACTTCCTGTCTCAGGAACTTATCTGGAGTTTTTTTTCCCTCCTTTGCTGGTACTTTGCTTGTATGGAGTGACCATTAAAAGTTACAATGGCACTGAAAACAGTGACTTATGACCATTTCTCACACTTACGACTGTTGCAGCATCCCCACAGTCATGAGAGGCCAGGGGAGGAGATGCGTGCCTCGATGTGAGTGATAGTGTGTTGGCCACACTCAGCCACACCCAGCCATGTCCACCCAGTCATATTACCATCAAGCCACACCCACAACCTAAGCCATGCCCAGAGAACCGGTTGTTAAAAATTTGAATCCCACCTCTGATTGCAGGGTATAAGTTGACCTCTTCTATTCTTCTATTCTTAAACACTCAAAAAATGCTTCTAATACTTGATTTCTCTTGTCCCCAGATAACAGTCAAAAGTCGTCATTCCAAGCATGGGTTTTACATATTTAATTATATGTATTCCTCTTCGAAGCCAAACAATCAAACACAGATTAAGGTAAAATAATATTTTTATTTGTGCACTTTTTTCCTTTATCTCCATCTTTATCACTGAGTGTATGCCAAGGCAGTATAATTTCATTCAATAATTTCTATGTACTGTAGCTGCTACATCTACTACTATCTGTAAAATATATTTACCAGTAGCAGGCTTGGCTGGCAATATAACAATAGTTGTTTAAAGTTTAACTAAAATTTAAAGTCTTGCAGGAAAATAGTTCAAAAGCTGTCCTCCGCAAAGAGGTGATTTTTTTTTAAAAAAAGGTTTATCTAATTTAGTAAGTGTAGGTAATGTCTTTTCTTCCCAGCAGTACTTCCCACTGCTACCACATCCCCATGTTGTATGAAGGATTTTCTAAAAGTCTGTAGGGAGCTTGGGGGACAGGGTAGTAAAGAAGCTATTATCTATTGCTATAATAATGTGTGGGAATAGCCTTGGGAGAGTGGGTGAAACTGGGCAAAGAGATGCTGCCAAGGGAATTTTCACTCTGATATCAGCCTTCTAAGATAGACCAGACAAGAAACATAAGTAAATGACCAAATTCTACTTTATTGCAAACCTTCATTAACAGAATTTTACAGGTCTGTAAGTACAAATATCAGCCAGCAGTGTGTAGCAGCTGCCAACACAGGCTTAGGTTGTATTAACACAGGATAGAATCAAGATCATGAGAAGTGTTAATACCACTTTATAATGCCTTGGTAAGGCCACCCTTGGAATACTGCATCCAGTTTTGGTCACTATGAGGTAAAAAAGTGGCTGAGACTCTAGAAAGAGTGCAGAGAAGAGCAACAAAGATGATCAGGGGACTGGAGGCTAAAACATATGAAGAATGGTTGCAGGAACTGGAATATCTGGTTTAATGAAAGGAAGGACTAGGGGTGACATGATAGCTGTGTTCCAATATCTAAGGCACGGGTGTCAAACTCACCACGTCACATTGTCCTCACGTGACGTTTCATGATGTTTTTCCCATTCACAGAGCTGGGGTGGGCGTGGGCTGTATGTGACGTATCCGGCTCGTGGGCCATGAGTTTGACACCCCTGATCTCAGAGGCTGCCACAAAGAAGAAGGAGTCAAGCTATTCTCCAAAGTACCTGAGGGTAGAACAAGAAGCAATGGGTGGAAACAAGAGAAGCAACCTAGAACTATGGAGTGAGAACAAATAACCAGTGGAACAACTTGCCTCCAGAAGTTGTAAATGTTCCAACACTGGAAGTTTTTAAGAAGAGATTGGACAAATATTAGTCTAAAGTGGTTATAGGATTTCCTGCCTGAGCAGGAGTTTGGACTAGAAGATCTCCAAGATCCCTCCCAACTCTGTTATTCTATTATTCTGTTCTGTTACAATTCCCCACCATCACATTTGCAGCCTGAGAACTTGGAGAGAGTCTTTCTGGAGCCTCTTGCTCTGCCCACTATGCAGCTGTGGGCCATGCTACCTTTTATCTGACCATTCACCAAGCAGCAACTCTTTGCCAGGTCTCCCAAGGTTATTTTCACAAACCATCACACTTCCTGATCAAGTTCCTGATTTTCTGGTATAAGGAGAACAGGAGAGCAGCTGATCAGATTTTGTCAAAAGTGAACAGGGAACTGTCAGAATCCATATGTAGCTTGCAGGCCAGGGATTCATATCCCTAAACCATTATTTTCTCTTTCCAATAAAAGAAACTGGTGTACAACCATTCTTATCGACATAGGCAATTAGCAAGCTTGAGGAGAAAATAAATGTGCAAGAATTAAACCAGCAGTTTTTAATTCACAATACAGTAGCCCTGAAAAATTTGAAGAGCTTTTCTGTTTGCATTCTGGACTGGGGGGTTCTAAATTTAGGTTGTGAATCAATTAGAGTATTTGGAACCAAAAAGGAAGGAAACACAGAAACACCAAACCCTGGCAATGGTACTGCCATTTAGAGTATTTATTTGGTAGTTGTTGTTTTTTTTAAATCCAAGTTGAACTATTTTCCTGGAAATAACTAGAGAGAGTAATTTCACCACTCTGTTCCTTATATCTTATCTTAGCCTTAATGATTAATAATGTCTTTGTTCACTGTTAACAATGAGCCAAATAATGGTATTCTCTTGCCAAAATAACCATTTTTTATTTTTTATTTTACTTTTGGGGGGAAATGCAACTTAGAAGGAAGACAATGTGCACATTTCCAAACCTATTCCTGATCCTGTGCCAGAATCTAGAGATCTGGTTGACAATCTTACTGAAACTGAACAAATGACAAATGACAAGCTAAAATATTTAACCGAAATAGGAAATAAGAGCCTGGAAAGAACTCCTGAAAGCAATCAGGATTTGACTGGACATCATGGGAACATTAGAAAATGGGATTTGGACCAGCGTCCCATAGAATTTTTTGAAGATAAAAGAAGGAATGAATTTTCTACTGGTTATATGACTGGTGAAATAGAAGGAAGTGGAAATCATTCCCCTGATGAAGTTGGCTTCCATCATGCTGTCACTACTGGTAATAAGGACCATGAGGAAGATAAAGACCACCAAATCCTAGTGAAAGAGACAGATATTAATTCTGGAGTAGCCAACAATAACAAGCCATTAAAACATAGCGATATCAAAATTGGACGAAAAGAAAACAATGCCATAGACTTTTCAGAAATAAACATTTTCATACCTAAGACAACTAAGGACCCACCAAGGAATGGTTACTCAAAAATCTTTCTGAAAGGGTCAACTGATGCTCCCAACAAACAGCCAGACAAAGGTGAAAGCAATTCCATCGATCTGTTATACAAGGGCAAAAAGGGCAAAGAAACTTCCAAATTAGCTAGCCATTTTGATGTACAAAGCAATCTTTCTACAGAGTTCCTGGAGAAAATTGAGCCCATAAGCAATTACATTAATGTTTCAAAATCTAGTGGAATTAAAGCACCTAATGAAAAAAGTATTAGAAATGCAACAGTGTACAAGAAAGAGGGAGAAGAATACATTCTGATCATTAGGAAATTGGATAGGCCAATGAATACATCTAAAATTATCAAGCCACATGGAAAGGTTGAAGTGAACGTTGATTCCATTGATAACAGCCATGTGCAAGAAATGAATGTTAACAAGGAACATAAGAAAGATGGAACAACTGAAGATGTAATTAGGGGGCAGTCCAACAAACATATGGAAGTAGCTGTCCCTTCCAGGAAACATGAAAAGGATTATGGGAAAGATGATGTCAGAGGAAGGCTAATAAATCAAGAGGTTAGTCCAGATAAAACAAAGAAATATCAAGTTACATTGAGTGGAAAGCTCAATAGTCTTGTGGGTAGATTTGAAGTGACCAAACCACCTCTGAAGGGTGAAGTTACTTTCCGTACAAGAATTTCTGACAATGGAAGAGCAGGTCCTAACACGAAAGAACAAAGCAATAAAATTACCCTTAAAGTCACCAATGAAAAGTCTAAAGAAGATGTTGGTTTCCCCAAAGCTTTTCGAAAAGAACTTGCCAATCGTGAAAAGATCAACAGAAAAAATTATAGAGTCACACTGAATAATCCAGAATTAAACAAGAAAAGTCAAGAGAGATTTGGTGTTACATTTCAAGACATGGATAATGATAATAAAGAAAATACCAATTTCCATGTAGGCGCTGGAATTGTTGCAGAACTCAAAAAGAGTAATACTTTAGAACCTTCCAACACAGAGGCCGAATATCATGGGATGAAAGCTATTGAGTACAAAAATACCCTTTCTTTATCTCATGGATCCCATAGCAATATAGAACATGCCACTCAGATTTCAAAGAATAGTCACCTTGAAGCTCAAGGACACTTTTTGTCCACCGCAAAGAAAAGAGTTCCAAGGGTAGGCAAAAAATCTGCTAAAGTTAGTACTGGAATATATAGAAGCTATGCAGCTAAGCAGCATCACAGACATGACATTTTGAGGAAAAAGAACAGTCAGCATTATAAAAAGCAGCCCATGGGGAGGAAAGTCCATGTAAGTGACAGCAGCCAATCCTCTGAGAGTAAAGAAAATAGACGGAATGACAGTCGCCAGTCCAAAGATTATCAAAATGACCAGCTGGATAGCTACCAGTCATCCGAAAGTGTTGAAATTGACCTGTCAGCTGAGAGGAATCTGAGTGATCCTCATAGCCACGTGGAGGAATCAATGACTGCCTCTCAAGAAAATTCCAAGGAGCTCAGAAGTTGTGATTAAATTAGCTGTTGTAGGTTTGTTTGTTTTTTTAAAAAAAAACACAAATTACACTTGATAAATATATATCTATCATTGTGATGAGATCAGCAGCAAATAAACTTAATAAATTTAATTAATTAAATTTAATATTGATGTTAAATTATATATTTGAAGTAATGACTATGAAGTGGCTGGGATTTCAGCTTGACTTGAAATGATATACATCTATACAGTGGTGGGATTCAGTCAGTTTGCACCAGTTCACGTGAACTGGTTGTTAAATTACACCACCACCACCTCACTATCAAAGTGGATCCAGGGTGCTGCAGTGGAGAAACGGGCCATGGAGTGGCCAGCATGAGGGAAGGAGAAGGCCACTTTCCCTCTTTCTTCTCCCTGCTCCTCCTCCTTCCCTCACACCAGCCATTGCATTGTCCGTTTCTCCATTGCAGTGCAGCGCAGTGCCCTGGATTCACTTTGATGGTGGGCAGGGTTAATTTAACAACTGATTGGCCCAGCTTGGCCATTGCGGGAAGCTCATCCCACATGTGCGGTGGAGCTGGAGGATGGGGATGGGCCATACCTCCTATGACAGCCAACGTGATCCCAAGCGAGCCAGTTGTTAAATTATCTGAATCCCACACTGCATCTATTTCTTTTCAAGTCAAGCTTAGGTCCTAGTCACTTCATAGTCATTTCATGATAGGGTTTTGGCAATAATACAGTTGCCCCTGACTCCTTCCAGAATGATTTTGGACTTCCAATGGTTGTCTCCTACCCAGGTACTACCAAAGTCTCACAGTATGTAGCTATAAGATATAAAAGGCCAAGTTGGGGACAGGTCATTCAGACAAGGTCTCTTTTATGGTCACTAACAGTTGACTCTTAACTTGACTTCACGTAATCAATCCATCTATTGCAAATTGTCAGATTTACAATGCTGACCTAAATATAGTTTTCCTATTGAGTTCAATGGGGCCTTCAATCAGTTTGGATGTATATGATGGCTGTCTAAAAGCTATGATTAAAAGTCATAAATATTTACTAAGGTGTCTTAATTTAAAAAAACAAAAACAAAAAAAACAAATAGAGATTGGAAAGTCAAAACTAATCTGTTGGCTTATTTATATAAATTGACCCATTTACCAGAAAAGGTGGGATTTAGACCATAAGGCTATGATTACCATCTTAGAGATTCCATAGCCAGCAGATTCCCATAGAAAGAAGTTGGCAAGTATGTGGATGGATAGAGATTGGTAACCTAATAGTCTCTCAGAAGAAATAACTTCTTGGGGGGGAATTACATGTCTGGTTGAAGCATTTCTATTCCATCAAACCCTTTAAAACCATTGATGAAATCTATTCATCCCCACTTGTAAATATATTCAAATAGCTATGGCATTTATGTTCTTTGACTGGATATCAGGATACCAGTGTAATCTTAATCATACAAGAGACATTCTAATTTTCTACCAATAAAGCTATATTATGAAACATTAGATATCTATCAACTGATAACAACTGATTACTTGATATTAACAACTGATACTTCTCTGAAGTTGTATACCAATAAAGTATTGAAGTATACCATTTTTTGTCATTTTTGAAAAAAATGATATACCCTCAAGTTGCATTTTTTTCCATGGACTTCAACAGTATGTCCTATGGCCATGCTGCATGAACCAATCCAGGGAATCACATGTGGTTACAAAAAGTTGAAAATAGAATGCCAAGCATCTGAATTGCAGTCATGTGACTGGAGGGATGCTAGGATGATCATAAGTGTGAGGACCAGTCATACACCACTTTTTTCAGCACTGTGATAACATTCAAACAGTTGCTAAGTAAATGGTTTTAAGTCAAGGACTATAGATAGACAGACACATTCCAGCAGCTTTGTTATGAAAACTTTTGTTAGTCAGTTTTCTGATAACAGGATAGAATTTAATAGCTAGATATCAGCTTTAGGAGCTCTGATGGTGCAGAGGTAGGGAATACAGTACAGCAAGCTAACTCTGCACACTGCCTGAAGTTTGATCCTGATGGGGTTCGAGGTTGACTCAGTCTTCCATCTTTCCGAGATTGGTAAAATGAGGACCCAGATTGTTGGGTGCAATATTGAAACTAAACCCACCCAGAGAGAGCTGTAAAGCATTATGAAGCGGTATATAAGTCTAAGTGCTATTGCTAGTGTCTCTATTTCAGTCTTGCACCCACTGTTGGAAAGTTGTCAACATAACAAATGAAGTTTGTAGAAAGTTAATTACATGAAAGATATTTGAAATGGGCACATTCTACTTCAGTTTCTATACCCACTGTATTGTACCATCTTTCAGTACTAAATCAAGGGTAAATAATTTTAGTTAATTTCTACAAATTTAAGAGAGGAAAGCAATGAACTTCACTCCTATCAGCCTGCTGAACACATTCAGTTTTATTAACCTGTTTGCCTCCCTAACAGTCCCTTTGCTTTTCTTTTGCTGAATCACACATATAAAAGGAGGGATCATGACTGCCCATCATTAAGTGGAAGGGGCCCATTTAGTTCTCAAAGACATATTTGGAAATCAAGGCAGCACTAGAGGCTGATACTTTGGCTTAGCAGCAGAACAATTTCCCAAAAAATGAAGAATTGTGTGAGGCAAGGTGTTTAGTAGGTAACCAAGGGAATCCATGGACCATGGATCCTATGTTACAGTGGGGACCCCAAGGTTAAAGACAGCCCATATTTGATCTTTTTGTCCTAAGTTCAAATTACCCTGCAATTTTAAGACTTCTGGTTCAACTACCAGAATTCCTCATTCTGGGAGTTGAAGTCCACAAATCTTACAATTGCAGAGTTTGGAGACCCTGCCTTTGACCAAGCTACTACACCTATACAATCATGATAACTCAGGGATGTCAACACAATCTGTCTAAGGAGCTTCTTACAGGAAATCCCAAGATCAAACTTGGAACACCTTGCTTTAAAACCTCTGCTACTCTGTTAAAGCAGGGGCTTTCGGGGCTGGTGAGAAAGCTATTCTTGAAGAATTCAGCAAAATTATCCAATTCTATGGTGCCAGACAGAAAATGCATAATGTATCATGGACAAATCCTTGAAACAGCAATGTGTTGAGAACTATTCAGATAAATCACTGCAATTTAATTCCCCACTAGAGGGCAGGCATATCTTGTTTTTTTAATCCAAAATCATTGAAATTGAATGATAGATATTCAGTAAGAATAAAGGTGTGCAAGAAGATCCACATCAATTCTGATTGCTGAAGGTAATTACTTCATAGTGGAATTTCAGACAGGCAACAGACTCTGACTGAATATCTTCTTTGGATAGCATGAGATAGTTTGCTTTCCTTTGTTTTGGTGGAAATGTCTTCTGCAACCTCCTGCTTAAAAATCTCTTAAAGCCAAATTAAGTGATCCATTTGATGCAGTATCTAGAATCAAAGCACCAGATCACTTTATGAAGCCCTAATAAAGAAGCTGACTGGAAACCTCCATTGAAGGGGCATGCGCCTTCAAGGGTTTTCCAAAGGCCTAACAAATGCACTAGGGACATGGTGGCTCAATGGCTAAGATGCTGATCTTGTGGATAAGGAAGGTTGGAAGGTCAGTGGTTCAGTTCAAATCCCTAGCGCCACGTAATGGAGTGAGCTCCTGTTACTTGTCCCAACTTCTGCCAACCTAGTAGTTCAAAAGAATGTAAAAATGCAAGTAGAAAAATAGGGACCACTTTGGTGGAAAGGAAACAGCATTCCATCTGCTTTTGGCATTTAGTCATGTCGGCCACATGACCACAGAAATGTCTTTGGAAGGCGCTGGCTCTTTGGTTTTGTAACAGAGATGAGCACCGTCCCCTAGAGCCGGAAACAACTAGCATGTATATGCAAGGGAAACCTTTACATTTACCTTAACAAATATACTGTTTCTTGAGGAAAAAAGAACAGAGGACATGAATTATAGCCAACAGCTCTTGCCACAACTTTCCTTAGTACTTTGGATTGATGAAATAATTGACTAATACACACTACAATCCACTAGAACTCTCTGAACAACAGATTACAATTCACAATTACTTAAACAGTATATAGCTCTTGCATTACATTGCAGTTGTACAAACTTGACCTATATAATTACATATGGGCCAGGATCAAATTGCATGTCGTGCAATTTATGAATGAAAGGGTTTTTCATCAAGTAAACTTCCTTATCTTAATTAATTAAAGAACATCTGAGTGATGGCTTTATTAGGCCTAATAGTCATTGAAATGCTAAGAAATGGCAGAGACAAACAGCCAAATCTAGTGAAATCAGAGGTGGTATTCAGCAGGTTCTGACCAGTTCTGGAGAACCAGTAGCAGAAATTTTGAGTAGTTCGGAGAACCGGAAAACCCCACCTCTGATTGGCCCCACCCCCATCTATTCTCTGCCTCCCAATCAGCTGGGTCTTCTTTTGTTGCCCTGCACAGGAGAACGGAGCTGGAAAGGAGGTTAGTGGGGTGGGAAGGAATGGGGATTTTGCAGTATCCTTCCCCTGCCATGCCATCAAGCCATGCCCACAGAACCAGTAGTAAAAAAATTTGAATCCCACTACTGAGTGAAATTGCTGAGGTGTTTAATTAGCTGTCAGGAATGTGCGTTTAGCCAGCTCAAATATTTACTGATGTATCGACCAAAATCCTTCCATGTTTTTCTATAGCTAGGAATAGCTATCACTTCTCTATGTAAGAGCTCAAGTAGACACAGAGAGCTGTACTTTCCAAGCCAATCTTTAGCAGATCTTGAAGTACCAAGCAAGGGTCTGAACTAAAAGAATAGAAGAGCACATTTTACAATGAGTACTTTATATAGTAGATCTGGACTGAACCCTTTCCATAATGTTGCATCCATGTAGTCACTGAAAACTGAAAGAAAGTAGCCCATATTTAAAGTAAGTAAAGCTGGAGTTCTTCTGATAAGATGCATGATCTGAACTTTTGGGTCATTAAACTACACTGGCTTCAGTGATTTGCCTGATTTGGTTGTAAGCATGAAAAATGGTCATATGTCACCTTTTCTGTCATGTTGCAACTTTGAACAGTCACTAAATGAACTGTAAGTCAAGGACTACCTGTATTATTATTTATCCTTCTACTTCTCTACTCCTCCTTTTGTTGATATTATTTTTATTATTCTGTTGCTTTGCATGTTCTCTGAGTGCTTCTGTACCAGAAACAAATTCCTTGTGCGTCTAATCACACTTGGCCAAATAAAATATTCAGTTGTACAAGTTTCCCTACCCTGCTAGATTTGGACTGAGGTTGAAGGCTAAAATAATAATTTGAAGCTCTACCCAGAACTCTAAATTGTGTTTCAGAATACCAGGCCTTAATTAAACATCCCATCCTTAGCTTCTTGTTTATGTTCCTGTCTATTCAGAGTTCAGTTTGGCAACAACCTAAAATAACCCACGATAACCTTGTCACAAACGTCAAACTGGTGACAACTTTTGTCACTGTGATGTTTTCCTAGAACCAAAAGGAGAATAACCTTTCAGGGTCTACTTGTTACTATCTTAAGGGCTCACAAGTTCTTGGTGTTCTGGCCTCATATTTTTTGTAGAGCCTTTAAACTATATATTTAGATACAGGCTTATCATACACTCACTTATCTAAAGATGTCTGTATTTCTTTTTCTTTTTTTTTTTTGAGATTGATTTTTTGAGATTGATTTCTTTTTTTGAGATTGATGAAGAAATTTTGCCCATCTTAGCTACAAATAGATAACAGCAGACTTTGGAAGGGACAGTTATATTTATCAATACACTAAGATCAGGACAAACATTTCATCCTAAATTTAATTTTAAAAGCAACAGCAAAAACACTCCCATGACGAGGATGTCTAGCATGTTCTTAGACAGTCTCTCTCTCTCTCTCTCTCTCTCTCTCTCTCTCTCTCTCTCTCTCTCACACACACACACACACACACACACACACACAGCTTAAGGGCTCTCATATGTGGCTTTGGATGATGCCACATTTCATTTCCTCCAAGACCGTAGGTGTTTAGGGATGATTTAATGCTTTGGGTCTTGTGAACTTTCCTCAGAGTTCATTCCAGATATATTATTTTAGGTCAGCCTTTTTATTTTTTTCTTTAATATATATGTTACCATCAATGTGTGAAATTAGGCATTTTATAAAATACCTATGAAATCTATAGAATGCCATTCTGGCCTCTCTAGCTGCAACAAGTAAGTCAATACCAGTCTGTTTCCCTTGGTTTTTGTTTTTGTTTTCAGTAAGAAGGTCCTGTACTTTATTTTGCACTTCTTTCATTTTAATATATGTCTTTCCAATAAAGAGTTAGGGTGAGGGTAAGGATGATGGTGAAGTTAGGGGTTAAAGTGAGGGTGAGGGGTGAGGGTTAGCCCAACCCTAATTCTTAACCCTCACCTAAACCTAATCCTTTTCATGACTCTCTTTTCATACTTCACCTAAATAGTTCTTGTCATTCTGCATAATGCCTAGTTATTATATACAATGCCTAGGGGAAGTATATAGCATATTAATATAACAACCGACATTTTAAGCTTTGCCTTAAAACATCACACACTCTATAGATTTCAAAGGCATTCCATGCAATGCCAGATTTTCACACATTGATGGTAACTCACACATGTGTGTGTGTGTGTATAATTTGTAAAAAAAAAACAACCAGAAAATATCATAAAATACAATAAAAGATATAATAGAGCTAAGAAAATTAGAAAAGAAGATATAGAATAATGAATAAATGAGTGACATTTGTAGAAACTAAAAATATTTCCATAAAATGTTAACATAGAGCTTGCTCACTCTCTTGATATATTATTAAATCTAGCCATACAATTATTTGCTATCCTGTCTTCTCAGGTAGACAATACCTGAGTTTGTATCTTTGGTACAATATGTTATTTCAATACAATTATATTTATACAAATATACTTAAATTCTTATTATTTTGTTATTTAGGAGCTTTAAAGTAATGAATATACTAAAGAGAGAAGAGGGGGGAAAGTGGATATTCTACCGCCATTAATTACACTTTCAGATATGAATGTTACCCAATATTCTTGTAAGGAACACAACATGCCTTTTCAAGGAAGCTCTATTAACCTGGAATGTGCAAATGTTGTTCTTGTAGGTGGTGAAAATTATGTTGTGCAAGCTAAGGAAAACATTCACCCGATAAATCTGGAATCAGTTAGGCAACAAAATGATTCATCAGCCATAAAGCTATGGTGTTTTTGAAAGGGAAATCATTATCCTTTCTCATTGGTGGTAAAAGTGGCCCTTATTTGATGGCTGTTATTTGGCCTTCCCCAGAGTGGTACTTTCTGGGTATGTTTAGCCAACTTGTGTCCAGAAACCATGTGTCGTTGTACTATAAAGTGTAAGCTTAATAATGCTCAGATGCTTTTAGCTGTAAAATGTAAACTGGGATGAAATTTGTTCTGTATGGAACTTCATTCAGCCCCTCATTCTGACTGGCCAAAAAGGCCACTTACGGATTGGTTCACTAGAAACCAATCCGGGAAGCCACCAAGCGGCAGGAAGAATTAAACAAGTGTCATTGGCCACAAGCTGGCAGGCAAGCCGCTATATAAAGGGCTGTCACGGCTTGGGCTATGTTCTGTATCTTTTGCCTAGCGTTTTGAAATAAAGACTTGTTGTTTGGAACCCGGTCTCACGCGCTTCTTTTCTGGACGGAACACTGACGAGGAGGATGGGATCGTCGTAGAAGCAGAGACCAAAGCACGCGGCGATCTGAACCGAGTGAGAGAGATGGCCGGTAACAATGTGCCACCTACACCCTTCAATCCTGATGAGGAGGATTGGGAATTGTATATCAATTGCTTTCTTATGTTCTTAGAAAGCAACGAGATGGAAGAAATCTCAGACCAAAGGAAGAGGGCTGTCTTCCTTACACACTGCAGACTGGCCATATTCAAAATGGCGAAGGTGCTGGCGAAACCCAGAGATGTCAAGCAGATGACCTGGTCTGACCTGAACCGATTGCTCTGAGCACACTACGCACCGGTGGTCTCGAATTTAATCAAAAGGCATGATTTCTATAAGAGGGACCAGAAGGAAGATGAAACCATAGCAGATTTTGTGGCAGCCTTGAGACACATTGGAGGAGATTGTGAGTTCCAAAACATGGATGAGGCAATGAGAGACCGCGTAGTCCTCGGCCTGAAAGACTCTACCCTTCAGAGCAAACTATTGAATAGGCCGAACATAACAGTGGCCAAGGCCATTGCTGAGACAACCACCGCCGAAGCAGCAAAGAAATCAGCAGCCACCATGTGGCAAATGAACGCAGTTCCAGACCTGCCAACCCAAACCAGGGAGAAGAAGGCAGAGGGAGGAAAGAAACAGCCCACAGCGACAACCCACCACAAGGACATTGAAACCCAGTGTGACACCGAAGACGATGACGAAGATGTCTCTATTCAGTCTCTATTCAGATAGAAAATGGTGTGAAAAGAGGAGGAATCGGTGGAAATTTCAATGTGTGGGCTGCGGAGGCAATCACCCGTGGTCTGAATGCAAGTTCCTTGACGCAATATGCCGGGCTTGTAATAAAAGGGGACACATTGAAAGGATCTGCCACAACAAAAAGAGCTATAGTCCAAAAAGACGTGGAAGCACACACACACACCCCAGACACGCTGACAGACAAGCCGGCAACAAATGGAAACGCAATAAGAGAACCGGTGACAGGGAAGAAACGCATCAGACAGTCACCATCGACAATGTCAGGGTGGAAAGAAGTTTCGGACAGAGGTGAGCATTGAGGGGAGACCCTGGGAGATGGAAGTCGACTCAGGGTCGTTCCTATCGATGGTATCCTGGAATACCATCCAGCGCCTAATTCTGAACATTAAGCAGAGAGAACTAAAGAAACAAAAGCTAGTGCTAAAATACTATCAGGGAAATCGAATCCCAGTAGTTGGCCTTGGACATTTTTTAGTTGAATTTAAACACCACACCAAAGTCTTGCCTCTGACTATCATCGACCACGACCCCCCTAGCCTGTTAGGGATCAAATGGTTCGCGTCTCTGGGAATCGGGATGACCGGGATCAACCGCATCGCCACAACCAACTGGGAGGAGAGCCTTCTCCAAGAATTCCAAGACGTTTTTGACGGGACTCTAGGCAAGTACAAGGGGACCCCAATTTCATTTAGCTTAGACCCAAAAATAGCCCCCATTCGTTTAAAGGCCAGATGCATCCCATTCGCACTTAAACCGAAAATTGATGAACAGCTGAATAAGTTGATAGCGCAAGGGGTTTTAGAACCAATCGACCACGCCAAATGGGAAGTGCCTATCATCACACCGGTGAAGCCAGATAGGTCAGTGCGCATCTGTGGGGACTATAAGGCAACCCTGAACCATGCGCTCCAACAAAGCACATACCCAGTGCCAGTAGTGCAACATTTACTGCACTTTCTAGGGGGAGGAAAAATATTCGCAAAACTCGACCTAGCACAGGCTTATTAACAGCTACCCATTGATCCCATAACAGCAGAGGCACAAACAATAGTAATGCATAGAGGGGCATTCAAATGTAACCGCCTCCAATTCAGTGTTAGCGTTGCCCCAGGCATGTTCCAAAGCCTCATGGAACACCTACTAAATGGAATCAAAGGTGTCGTCCCATACTTCGACGATGTACTGGTCTCAGCAAAAAATGCCAACCAGTTAGAGACCAGGTTAAGAGAAGTCTTAACACGCTTTCGAAAATCAGGCCTAAAAGTAAAGAAGGAAAAATGTGAACTGGCCACTAAGCGGGTCGAATTTTTGGGCTATTTAATCGATGAGCAAGGCATTCACACCACCAAAAAAAAGGTGAAGGCTATCAAAGACGCTCCCAGACCCAAAAACAAAACCGATCTCCAGGCGTTCCTAGGTTTCATAAATTTTTACAACGAGTTCCTGCTCCTTAAGGTGACAATAGCAGAACCTCTACATTGACTGCTAGATAAAAAAAACCGCTTGGACATGGGGCCACTGGGAACAGAAAGCCTTCCAAGGTATTAAGGACCTATTAATGTCAGACACCGTTCTTATCCAGTTTAGCAACACCCTGCCTCTGATGGTCACCTGCGATGCCTCGCCTTTTGGGTGCGGCGCCATCCTGGGTCACCACCTTCCAGATGGCAGAGAGACACCAGTCACCTTTTACTCAAAGACGCTCTCCAAGGCGGAACGCAATTACAGCCAACTTGATCGGGAAGCCCTGGCAATCGTCGCCGGAGTCAAATGATTCCATGAGTACCTTTACAGTAGACCCTTTTCTATAGTAACTGACCACAAGCCTCTCCTTGGAATACTAGCGGGAAACAAGCCAATCCCAAACATTCTGTCTCCTAGAATGACGAGGTGGTCTGAATTCCTCGCTGCCTATTCCTACACACTACTCCACAGACCTGGCAAAGCAATCTTGCATGCCAATGCCCTGAGCCATTCCCCATTGCCCGTCACAGAGGACGACCCTGCTCCAACTACCTCTACATTTCAGCTTGAGACCTGCCTGGAGCTGCTGCTGACTCCAACCAACGTCGCGAGAGCCACAGCCAAAGACCCTTTGACAACGCGCATACTGAACTGGGTCGGTAAAGATTGGCCGGAGGAAAATAAAAAACCTGAGACTTTTAAACCTTTCTGTGCCAGACAGACTGAACTGTCCATTGAAAAGGGGTGCATTTTATGGGGTGACAGGTTGGTAATCCCAAGCAGCCTCCAAGAAGACGTCCTGGGCATGTTGCACAAGGGTCACCCGGGCATAGTCAAAATGAAAGCCCTGGCCAGGAGTTACATCTGGTGGCCAGGGCTGGACAAAGACATTGAATGCTGGGTTGCAACATGCCACGACTGTCAGAAATTGAGGCCTACCCCCCCCCACAGGCACCAATCAGGGACTGGGAAACTCCCCGGGGTCCATGGTCTAGAGTGCACATTGACTTCGCTGGGCCAACGAAGGGGAACACCTTTTTGATTGTAGTCGATGCATATTCAAACTGGTTGGAAGTCATCCTCATGGCTTCCACAACCACCGAGGCTGTTATGAAACAGCTCAACAAACTGTTTGTGGTGCATGGGCTACTGGATGTACTGCTTTCGGACAACGGGCCTTTCGGACAACGGGCCTTGCAGTTTGAACAATACCTGGCTGCCCAGGGTATTCGTCATGCCTTAACTGCGCCAGCTCACCCAGCTGTGAATGGAAGGGCCGAACGCATAGTTCAGTACACTAAAGAGGGCCTAGAGAGAATGGACAAGGGGGATGTCAAGGACAAACTCAACCGATTTCTAACCTTGCAACATATTACCCCTAGTAGCACTACAAAAAAAAGCCTGGCTGAACTTTTAATGGGTAGGAAACTGCGGTCCTTCCTGGACAGGTTACACCCCACTTACACATGGGACAAGCCCCCTGAATCCTCCAGCAAGTACCGTACCTTCGAAATCGGCGACCTAGTCTACGCCAAGAACTTTACTGGGGACCCTCTATGGCTGCCAGCCACCATCACACAAGTCACAGGCCCCCGGTCCTACTGACTAACGTTAGACGATGGGAGGGAATGGAAGCGGCACGTAGACCAGCTTCGTTCCCGCAATCTCAAAAGACAAACTGCTGCAGAACCAAAAGTAATAAATTCCGACGATAAAACAACCAAGGAGGGGGGGGGAAGTACAAATAAATAAAAAAGGGAGAGATGAACCTCCCATAACAAGACAACAAATGCTGCAAAATGACAATCTAACCAAACAAAAACAGCACTCACGGTTAGATGAACCCCAAGAAAGAAGTCCGGGAACAGGAGAGCGAAGCGAGGCCTTCCTGGAAGATGGCAGCCAGGCCAGCTCAACCAACCCGGCCAAACCAGGAGGGAGCAGTGGAGCCATCTCAACCGGCCCAAGAGACTCAGGCGGGAGTGGCATGGCTGACTCACCCTTCCAGGAGGTTCCATGGAGAAGGTCGAGAGAAGCAGCGATCCCGTCTGAACAGCTTAAAGACCAAAACAAGACTGAGCTGCGCAGGTCAACTAGAACTAGGAAAAGCCCCACCTACCTGCGTGACTATGTCACCCATGTTGGACTGAACTAAAGGGGGAGGGGTGTTCTGTATGGAACTTGGTAGGTTCCAAGTCCCTCATTCTGATTGGCAGAAAAGGCCACTTACGGATTGGTTCGCTAAGAACCAATCTGGGAAGGCGCCAAGCAGCGGGAAGAATTAAACAAGTGTCACTGGCCACAAGCTGGCAGGCAAGCCACTATATAAAGGGCTGCTGCGGCTTGGGCTATGTTCCGTATCTTTTGCCTAGCGTTTTGAAATAAAGACTTGTTGTTTGGAACCCGGTCTCACACGCTTCTTTTCCGGACGGAACTAAATTCATTCACATGTAATTTGCAATGTGAGCTAATGAACTAAAAACTAATTGGTTTTTTCCAATGCACTTACAGCTGACTCCTGATTTTGGTAGTCCAAGATTAGAAGCACTTATGTTTAATTTGGAATAGGCCAGTGATGGCGAACCTTTTTGTTGTGGTGTGCAAAAAGCACGTTTGTGTGCAATAGTGCGCACAGGTGTGCATGCCAGCAACTACAATGCAATGTGCCCTGCCCTCCGGAGCATGCATGCGCAACACCCCTGCCCCGCCCCCTAACCTGCACTGCATACACACGCACCTCCCAGCTGATTTTGGGTCCATTTGAGGCCGTTTTTGTCCTCCCAGAGGCTCAAGAGAAGCCTCTGTAGCCTCAGGAAGCTAAAACGGGCCCATTTTGGCACTTCCAGTATTTCTGGAAGGGCCGTTTTTCAGCCTCCTGAGGCTGCAGAGGCTTCTTTCAAGCCTCCAGGAGGCTGAAAAACGGCCTCAAATGGGTCAAAAATCAGCTGTGAGGCACGCACATGTGCAGTGCAGGTAAGTTTGGCTGGGGCTCATGTGCCTGCACAAATGGCTCTGCATGCCACCTGTGGCACGCAGGTTCGCCATCACGGTTCACCATCACGGTTTGCCATCACGGGAGTAGGCTGTTAAAACTTTTTAAGTTGTTCCTGTTTTCACTCTTTGAAATGATTTCAAATGATTCTCCTTTCCTCTGCTTCTTTCTTAAGGTTGTTTCTTCTGCCCTTCTATCCCTGCTTTTATGACTTTTTAGGTGGTTATAAGTTTTAAATTATAAGTTGCCTTAGAATTGTTTAATGTGGGGCTGAAAGACAATTCAGAAATACCTTCTTTGGCCCATGCTGGCTCAGAAATTATGGGCATTGATGAAGTCCACAAGTCATAAAGGAGCCATTATTCCCCATCTCTAGTTTCACCTCCATTTCGGTGTTTTTCATCCCTTGCAACTTGAAGATATGTGGCTGGGGAATTCTGGGAATTGGTCCACACACAAGCTGCCAATATTAAGAAACACTGATATTTTTGCCAATGTACCAGGGATGACAAACTATCCTTCATGTTATCTACAATGCCAACATAAATTTGAAATATCTTTAAACATTCTAGACAATTTTTCTGGAGTCATGTACTAAGAGATTATCATTTCTTTTTTTAAAAAAAAATCTCTTTTCAGTCATAATACAGTGTAAATTTCAATTGACCCTTCTATTGATACTATTAATATATAAGCCAGAAATGGGTGTTTTCCAGGAACCAGTTAGATTTTATTTGAGACACTTGTTCCCTGAAACAAAGTGAAACTGATAAATATTCATGATTATTGTACCTATAGCCTATTTATAAATTAAAACACTGCCTGGGGGTAACTATTCAACATCCTGTTTACTGTAATTGAATTGTTTGCCAATCCAAGAAGAACTATCACCACAGCTTCACAACCTACTCATATAATTGTCAATAATTACAAATAAAACATAACAAACCCAGATGCCTTCAAAATGTTGTCATAAATTCATGGTCATAATTTTTAAAAAAGAAAGAAATAAAATCTCAACTTATGTTCCAAAAATATAACACTACTGTCTTTATTTTCACCATGAAACACTCCCCTTCTCCTTTTGAGGCTTTCTAAAATGCATTTGGCTCACTTAACTAGTAATCTAAATGCTCATTAATTAAATGATTCAAAAATATATACATATAGTGGTTTGGTGAACTTTTGCTAAATTTTGAGGAAAAAACTTTGGCCAGCAGTGGTCAAGTAACTCTTTCCACATATAGTAATTGATTAACAGCTAAATTTTATAGCTAATGAAAGTGATAAATTTGATGATGGTGGAATTTATCAACCTGGAAAATCTTTGGGTTTCAAATGCTAAGAAGATTATATAAGAAGAGAAAATGCTGTTATTGTTTCCTACATTAAGAAAAGCACAGAACTCTCTGAATGGTTTACAGATATCAGCATATTGTCCCCAACAATCTGGGTCCTCATTTTACTGACCTTGAATCAACGGAGCAGGTCAGGATCGAACTCCTGGCTGTGGTCAGAGTTAGTCTGCAATGTTGCTTTCTAACCACTGTGCCATCACAGATCAGTAAGCTATGGAGTATCTGCCTATATTTCTAATTCCAGGCTTCTGGTACTGAACACATTGCTTCCACCAGTATTCCAACTCCCTTGTTTGTTGTTATCCAGTTACTAAGTTGTGTCCAACCCTACACAATCCCATGGATCAACCCCAGCTCCACCCTCACTGCCTGGCCTCCATTGTTTCGGGGTTTCCCAAATTTATATTGATCCCACTTTCTTAATATAGTTTAAAGATAATCTATGATAGTCTTCATTTCTCCAAACACATAACTTAAGAATGGCATTTTTTCACTGGCCTGCCCTAAACTACTTCAGGTCTCACTCCCCATTTCATGCAAAAGGGAAATTAAATACATACAGTCACATTCTTATGTACGCATTCTTATTGCATTCCATGTGTCTTTGGTCGTTGTAGGAAAAAAAAATTCAATGAGCTCCGATGAAGAAAAGATAAAAAGCTATCAAGACGCCCTGTTTAACAGAGGTGACATTCAGCAGGTTCGGACCAGTTCTGGAGAATCGGTAGTGGAAATTTTAAGTCGTTCGGACTACTGGCAAATCCTACCTCTGACTGGCCTCGCCCCCATCTATTCTCTGCCTCCTGAGTCCTGAGTTCCAGCTGATCGGCTGGGTCTTCTTTTGTTGCCCTACACAGGAGAATGGAGCTGGAAAGCAGGTTGGTGGGGTGGGGAGGGAATGGGGTGGGGAGGGAATGGGATTTTGCAATAACTTTTCCCTGCCATGCCACCAAGCCAAGCTCACCAAGCCACACTCACAGAACCGGTAGTAAAAAAATGTGAAGACCACCACTGATGTTTACCCTTGAAATGGTCATGAACTTGGAATCAGAATGAGAAACAATCCAAAGGATTTAAAGTCATTTTTGTTTTATTGCATATTCAAATACAAGAGACCTGAGTCAGAAATAAATCAGCTCAGATTTTGAACACAGCTAATGTTATGGATCACATAAGCTCTTTTTGACTGGTTTTCAAGTGGATCTGCCTAAAAAACAGTTTTAAGAAGAAAAAGTTGTAAAATCTTAGGGATTATTTGAAAAGTAACACCTATAAATGGGCTACTTCCAACCACAGTTTGAGGATTAATAGGTTTTACTATCCCTTTCAACAGAAGCTGTACATCCTAAAATGCAATAGGATTCCTTCTTGAGAAACACAAAAATCTGAAGAAATCATTAAAAAAAACATGGAAAGCCGATACTGGAAGACAAACAAAGAATATTTTTCTCTGATCCTGAAGAATTTGGGGAAATTATGTAGGCTGGGAGTTGTATTACCTTCTTTCTTTTATATCTGATGGTCACTAAATGTGTTTGGATCTTCAGAATTCCAGCTAGCAATAAACCTAGCGTGTGGGCTAGGAGTTCTGGAATTTGTATATCTAATGCATATGGAAAGGAGAGAACTAGAGCTGATAGTAATGACCATTGGACTTGGACTTGAATCTTAACCTGTTGCTTTCCTATGCATATGTTAACAGACATTTTCCTTTTTTCCAAGTTTAATGTTTAACTTTTTTGGAATGTGGAGCTGATGAGTTTGACTTGAGTAATGGCCTGCATAATAATAGTCTGACTGCAGGGATGATTCAGTTGCAAATTCTTATGTCCCTGTTGTTCTTCATAGCAAGTTGTTGTTCCTTGTTGACAAAGAAATCCATAGGTTTGTTTTCTTAACAGCAAATCACCTTACTATATGCTCCCGCCTTGTGTACGTTCAGTGTTTAGGCAGGGACCAGGAGCCAGACTATACGAAAACACAAGTTTACCAACTTGCTTCAAACCCAACTATAGGCAGTAATTTACTGGAAGAGAAGGCTCTCTTTAAAGTCACTGAAAGACGCACTATACAAGACGCTGAAACCAAAGCCTATAATGAACTTTGGCAAGAGACATGGGGTTGCTGTTGTGGACAGTGATTGTGTGGCAATGACCGGATTTCATATCGCACGTTAGTCTTGGGTCAGATCTTCAAACCACATCCTCCTTGGATGGTTTCGCTTCCTATTTTCTTTCTTCCCTTTCCCAAGTGGTTAGCAAATTTTGAAAAGTTCCATGACAATGCTGCCAAAACATGTCCCCTCCAGAGATGCTGGGCTACAGCACCAGTCTTCCTCAGTCACCAGGTGCTGTGAGAAATATAATCCAGGACACCTGGCTGAGGTCGGGTCGAATAAGTTCATAGACTCCAAAAGCATTCTATGGACACTCCTGTTTTCTTTGATATTTTAAAGTTTGGGAAAAGAATACTGTTTGAAGTGACAGTGTAATCATGTTGACTTCTATATTAAAACACCTTCACAAGAATTGCTTCTAATTATTATTTTACAGATAGAAATAGCAATAGCATTTAGACTTATATACCACTTGACAGTGCTTTACAGCCCTCTCTAAGTTTACAGAGTCAGCATATTGCCCCCAACAATCTGTGTCCTCATAATATAGATAATTCTGTGTTAGGATCCCTCTCATGCACAATGAAAAAAGGATGTAGTGATATATGTGAAAAATGTGTTTATTTATTTCTTTCCTTCCCCCTAGAAACTTAAGAAAGTACAGAAAGTCCTCAACTTATGACCACAATTGAGTTTGGGGGTTTTCTGAATTACATAGAATCTTAGCTAGGGGTTCTCCTGAACTCCTGCAAACTCCCAGCAACCCACTCTTGCTTTCTACCTTCTCTGAAACCTAATGGAAGAGATTTAGTTGCCAATAGTTTAATTGGAAAGCAATGTTAACATTTACAGAGTGTCCCATTGGGAATCACACTGGTATTTCTCTGTTGACCTCTCATACCTTTCTCCCATACCAGGAACATTAGTCCCTAACTCACAGTCCTTGAATGAAAATTATGAACACAAACAGAGATACAGATATAGAGGAGTCAGCAGATTTTTACATATTCTCTACTCTCTCCATTCTTTTTGCAGTCCAAATACAGAATACCGAATGCAGCCTTGCAGTTTCTCAAATGTTTTCTTCTACAAAAAAAAAAAAAAAAAAAACCCTTTGGATTTTTTTAACCTAATTTCCAGAAAGCTTTGGAATTCCCTTCATGTTTTGCTTGATGGTGTTTTGTTTTATTTTAAGTACATGTTAGAGCAGTGTTTTTCAACCTCTGTTACTTAAGAAGCGTGTAGAAAACATGTAAAAAATACAAATACAAGAAAAATAAAGAACACCAGTGGTCAGTGGCCTAGATTAAGATATATAACTATAAGTCATTGTACATTTTAAATCATTTTAAATTTGAGTTATTTTTTAAAAAGTTAATGGACTGAAATCACATTGCCAAAATTTAACCAATAAGCCAGCAAAGTTGAATAGCATTCGCTCTAAGTTATATTTTACGATACAAAATATTCTCAAGTAGCCAGGTCACTGGTATACAGGTAGTCCTCGGCTTATGACCACAAGTGAACCCCCAAATTTCTGTTGCAAAGCAAGACAGTTGTTAAGTGAATTTTGCCCAATTTTACGATCTTCCTTGCTATAAATTGCTAAGGTAGTTACATGGTTGTTAAATGAATCTGGCTTTCCCATTTATTTGGCTTGTCAAAAGGTGGCAAAATTGGGATCCCATGACCCCAGGACACTGCAACCATCATAAATAGGAGTCAAGGATCCAAATTTTGATCACATGAACCATGGAGAGGTTGCAATGGTTGTAAGTGTGGTCAGAAGTCACTTTTTTCAGTGCCATTGTAACGTTTAATGGTTACTAAACAAACTGTTGTAAGTCAAGAACTACATGTAATTAAATAGATGCAAGGATATTCATCAGAATTTGTGGTGGAATAGGGTCGGAGTTTAACAGAAGGGAGAGGCTATTTCCCAGAGAGTGAAGCTAGGGGTTCAAAAATCCCAGCAACCGGTTCACTGCCCAGTTGCTTGGTGGGTGTGGCCTACCGGAATTTCCGGGAGGGCTGTTTTTTGATTTCCCAAGGATCCGGAGGCTTCCCTCAGGCTTCTGGCAGGACGAAAATGGCTTTCCCCGGGCTCTAAAGGCCCTCCGGAAAACAGAAACAGGCCTGTTTCTAGACTTTTGGTACTTCACAAAGGCCCGTTTTCCCCAGCACAGAGCCTCCGTGTGGACCCTGCACTTACCTGCATTGAAAATGGGCCACGTGGAAACTCCTCGGAGGGGAGGGGTGGGAGGGGCCAGCCAGTTGGTTCAAATACTGGTTCGGAGAATCAGATGCAAATTTAACATCCAGTTCGCCTGAACCGGTCCAAATCGGGAGAATCCCACCGCTGAGTGAAGCCAGAAATGTTTAGTAAGCAGGAAGAGAACAAGGTAGACCCTCTCTAGCAATTCACAGAGTACATCTATAGTTATTGCAGATAATTGCTTTAATCTGGCAAGATTCTGTTTGTAAATAAACAACACTAATGTAACTATTCAGTAGTGACTTCATGTGTTGTTGTTGGTTCTTTGGGCCTGAGAATTTCAACAACAAAAAATAATATGAAAGAAATTTTAAAATCACAATTTGTCATCAAACTGAATGAGAATTGACGTGAATAAATATTTCATCTATGATAAAATGTATATGATATTTTTTCCGTACAGGGCTGATGTCAACTCCAATGAAAATAACTTGAGTGTTGTAGCTTAGATCAAGTAATTTCAATTTAAAACTAACCTTGTTCTTCTTTTTTCCAAGACTGAGCAAATAGGTGCTCTAAATTTAGAGCAAGGAAAAGAAGAGGTTTTTCCATTAAAGTCATAGGACTAAAGTCTTATGCTTGGATTGACTAAGAGCTCGTGGCCCATGAGTTTGTTCTGATGTCATTAATTTGAATAGTTCCTATTTAAAAGCTTGGGAGAGAAAGATAAAACTCTGTTATCTATTGTCTATTTTTACAAGTGATTTTGAAATACAGTGGTTTTGCCTCAGAAAAAAAAAATAGAATGGTAGGCCAGAATAATGATAAAGTTTGTATAACCAGTGCTAGCGCGCCATGCTATCTGTGTCAAGGGAAAAGAAATATGGTGGGAAATATCATTCCTTATTATACTGAAAACAATATTCATTCATTCAAACCCAAATCCTGCAGCCATTCTTCATTGAAGACATTTAAACTTCTCATCCAAGAAGCTTCTTCAGCTCTGACAGGATGGTGGGGAATGGAAGGATTGGACTCCTTGCAGACAGCTGGTCATTTGCATTTTTTTAGAGAGTCAGTGAGGCCACTTGGAGGCTTATCTGTGTCTTCAGGGTCGCCTGAGTAGTGCTCCTGATTCCTGTAGTCTGCATTTTTTTCCTCTGGAAATCTATTCCTCCTTCCATGCCATTCAAAGGGCGTCCATCCAGGAGTGGGATTCAATTGGTTCGGACTGGTTCGGGCAAACCAGATGTTAAAGTTACATCTGGTTCACTGAACTGGCATTTCAACCGACCAGCTGGCCCCACCCACCCCACCCCTCCCCTCCCAGGAATCTCCATGAGATGCAGGTTAAATACAGGAACCTATAGTTATTGCAGATAATTGGCAGGGCAGAAAATGGGCCTTCTGGAAGTCAGAAATGGGCCTGATCCTAGCTTCCAGAGGGCCTCCAGGGCCCAGGGGACTGTTTTTGCCCTCCCAGAGGCCCGGGGGAAGCCTCTGCACCCTTGGGAGGGAGAAAATGGCAGTGAACCAGTCAACCAGGTAGGAACTGGTTGCTGGGATTTTTGAATCCCACCCCTGTATCCATCCCAAATTGTATAGCTAAAAGTCTGTAGAGATTCTCAGTCATCCAGGTCAGAAAAGAAAAGAAAGTTCAGTTGCCTCCTGAAAAAGAGGACCTGGATGACTGAGAATGTCTACAGACTTGGTCAACAGACCAGTTGAATCATGGACAGTCTATCTTAGATCCAGCCAAAGAAGACATGGGTGTCTACAGGTAATTCCCAATTTATGGCTGTACGTCACCAGGCAGTTTTAGTCTTAAGTTGTGATAGTCGTCAAGCAGGTCACTGCATGATCACGCCTGGCTTTATAACCTTTTATGCAGCATTCATTAAATAAATGCTGTAGTTGTTAAACAAACCCACTGTTCGCTACAGGGATATTTTTGCAGGAAACCTGAAATAAATGCCAGTTTCCAGCAAAAACTGTAAAATGTATGGTAAAATGCCATCACGCGATCGTGGGATGGTTAAGTGTAGCTGGTTGCCCAAAATGCAGTCACAACTAACTGGTCTTAAGTCAAGGATTATCCTTAAATGCAGGAAAGAAGGCAGATGAGAAAAGCATTTGAGACTGCTTTCAGACTAAGTATTGGGGTGAGCAGCAATCATTCACAGAATTTCCCAGGGAGGGTAATGGTGGTCATACTTTTATTTTGTTTGAATTAATTTATCCAGATTTTAAAGTTGTTCATCGTCAGAGGGAAAGAAAAAATGTATCAATTCAGGAATCAAAATGAAAATGGAAGGGATGTTAGGCATGTCAAAGATTTTGCTGCAGATTTTACACTTAAAAGTTCTTTTTCATTCTCAGCACACAGTAGCAGGACAAATGCTAACAGAGATGAAGTCTGGCCATGCAATCTTTTAAATTATTTTCACTTTATTGACAATATGAAAAAAAAGACTTAATTATTTTTCATTGTACTGCTTTGGGAGTCTCTGGTGCTTCCTGGAATCACACAGAAAAATGCAAGTGCCCCCATTACATGGTACATCTAAAAAATACATATCAGCTTTCCCTCTGTCCTTAAATAAACCAGCACATTTATCCCTCAATATTTTAACTCTATTTTTAATTGTTCTAAAATTCTAAAATTATGTTTAATTTTAACCTACGTGTCATTTTCTTTTGTTAGCCAGGTCTATCTTTACAAGGAGAAAATAACATTTCTGCAATTATAGTAGCAAAGATTTAGGCTGTCACCCAGGAAAATATGATTTTCATGTCGAGGCTGATTTCCACAGGAATGAATAATAATAATAAAGAAAACCTAGTATTAAAAGCTTAAACATTATAGACCAATTATTCTGAAGCATAAGACTACATATGAATATACACTTAAATTTTAGAAGAATGCAATTTTTAGTTCTATCCAATTATTTTGCCATTCCAGTTTTATGAATGAAAATTTTGACAAATATTTTATGCCAATAGGAAACACAGAACTTGTAAGATTGTAACTGATCTCCTTTTGTCCACTGTTCATCCTTAATTTATACTGGTCAATATACTGACTTGGATTCAAAGTTTGTCAGACATAGAATAGACATGTAGAAATGAATGGGGTGTTAGTCACAAAATACCACTTTATCTCACTGGGTCCATTACAAGCCAGGCAAAATAGCAGAAAGAAGACACATATTTTTGTTTAGGTGTCGCATAAATTACTATGATAGCTGTAGACGGATGCATGCCAAGTTATTTAGTATTTTATGTCGCATTGCTCATGATTGCTGTCTGTTTTTTTCCACCAGCACTTTCCCCATCTGAGCGTGGGCAGGATTTAATGATTACCCAGGAACACAAAATAGCATCACTTCACTTTGGCATGGTGTGTGTGGGAAGAAGGAAGCGGCGAATGTGGAAAGAAATTAGAGCTGTTCATTGACATAAACCTATCTGTTAAATATGCTCAAGGTTAAAACTGGGAACTGGATGGTATTTATGCAATAACAGTCTGGAGGAAAGAAGCATGGGTGGCTGGATTCAGGTGCAATTGTATTGCTTTTAAGTAGAAAATATCAGTTTAAAAATCCATCTAATTCAAAATGAAGGTATTGCTTTTCCAATGAATTGCTTCTAGACTTATTCATGGTGCAGAGGTGGTATTCAGCAGGTTCTGACCAGTTCTGAGGAACTGGTAGCAGAAATTTTGAGTAGTTCAGAGAACTGGAAAATACAACCTTTGACTAGAAATTTTACAGTATCCTTCCCCTGCCATGCCCATCAAGCCCCGCCCAGAGAACCAGTAGTAAAAAAAATTGAATCCCACCACTGGTGTGGTAGTCCCAAAGGTGCTTTTCAGGAGGCAACTGGACTTTCTTGTTTTTTCTTTTGAAGACATTTCTCTTCTCATCCAAGAAGCTTCTTCAGCTCTGACAGGATAGTAGGGAATGGTATCCTGTCAGAGCTGAAGAAACTTCTTGGATGAGAAGAGAAAAGTCTTCAAAAGGAAAAAAAACAAGAAAGCCCAGTTGCTTCCTGAAAAAGCTTTGGGACAACCATGACCTGGATGACTGAGAACCTCTACAGACCATTATCTGTGGTATGAAGCTGCAGCCCCCCCACCCACCCATGCCCCTTTTTGCCTCCTGGGCCTCAGGGAAGCCTCCTGGGCAAAACAGTAAGACAGCGAGGGGGATCCCGGCACAGCTGATTGTTGGAACAGCTGATTGTTGGAACAGCTGATTATCAGGAGGGAAAAAAAAATACCGGTTTGGCTGAACCAGTAGCTGTTTTTTACTACCAGTTTGGCTGAACGGTAGCATTTTTTTGCTACCGGTTCACCCAAACCAGGCTGAACCGGTAGAAGCTCACCACTGTTTATATTGAATTAGATTTCACCTGATGAATGTGACCAACTAGCTTTGCCAACTGTCTCTCATCCTGAACTCCATTTCTGGTTTGCCTTTTTAACCAGCTGGCAACCTGAACGGTTTCTTTTCCTGCCTACTTTCCAATCCAGTTTTCTTAAAATATTTACAGAGCAGAATCTTTCTGCAAACGGTTGTGGCAAGGACAGACATGTGTTGCAATCTGAGGGAATTGTACTAGGAGCCACAGTTTGACGATATAATGTGTCATGTTTTAATGAGGGACAATGCAGTCCTTTTTAACGTCATTAACATTTAAGAAACGGCAAGTTTATGCATTGTGCTGGTTTCAAGATTGCGAGCAAGCATGGAATGTCCTAATAAATCAACCATAAACAGACAAAGAAGATGAAATATTTACTCCATTCCCCCTGGATGGAAAAGAATCTCAGCAGGACTGTCTCACACTTTTACCCAACAACACCAGCTGATCTTAAGTCATTGTAGTCTAGTTCTTGATTTAATACCTTAATCCAAACACTGCACCTCACCCTCAACTAGAAAGATAAGAAATGAACAAGAAGAAAGTAGAATAAAAGAAACCAGGAGATACAAATCTCAGCTAAGCTATGGATTTTTTTTTCTCCTTTTGAAAAACTACCATCAAAAGCTTCAAAAGAAACCTCATTATTTACAAGTGTGGCCTACTAGACTCAAACTGCATCAGTATTTCTCCTATTAAGATTAAAAACAGAGACACAGGCAGAATTTTAATCAGGGGTCTGGTAAGAAGGAGTGGTGTCATAGTCTCGATCCAGCTATTTTAAAAATGCACAAGAGTAGGGATAGCTGAATCAGTCTTTTTTCCAAGTTCATGTCAGTTTCACATGTATTCAGTCATGCGTCTTTTCTGCTCATTTTACCCCTCAGTCTGCTTTTTTTAAAAAAAACACAAATGTGCTAATTTCTATTAGCAAGAGTCTAATTTTGTGACTCATGGATTTTTTTTAAAGGAAAACATGGAAAGATGGATCTGTACTTGTAATGAGGCCACCTTTGCACAGTTACAACCTTATTTGGCTAATCTTGAGATGCAACATAACCTAAATCAGAAGTAGATAAACAAGTGCTCTCTGAATATTTTGGACGATAATAATCTCCCAATTCCATGACCAATGGTCAAGTATTCAATAAGTATCCAAAAGAAATGAGATCCATTCAATCATCTGATACTTCTCTTGAGCCCTGGGAATTATTTTGATTGGGTATGTGTAGTTTGATTAAAAGAGAGACTAGGGTGACAGGATAACAGTCTTCCAATAGCTCAGGGGCTGCCACCAAGAAGAGGGAGTCAGGCTATTCTCCAAAGCATCTGAAAGCAGAGCAAGAACCAATGGGTGGAAACTAATCCAGAAGAGAAGCAACTTAGAACCAAGGAGAAATTTCCTGACAGAACAATTAATCAGTGGAAGAACTTGCCTTGTAAATGCTCCAACACTGGAAGTCTTTGAGACAAGATTGGATAACTATTTGGCTGAAATGGTATAGGGTATCCTGCCTAAGCAGGGGGTTGGACTAGATGACCTCAAAGATCCCTTCCAACTCTGTTATTCTATTTTCCCAAGCACACATTATCTTTCAAAAATGACTTTCGTCCAGAGATGTGACAGGCACAAAGTACATCAATGGAGAGAGAGAGATTTGAACACAGTTCTTTCTCCATATACTTTGATGTCTGCCTCCTTCAATATTACATCTAATTTCAAAACTGGGTTGCTCTGAAAGACAACAGCTTGTTTTGATTAAGCTGTTTATGAACAATTCCATTCATTGGAATTGGGACATGCAGAGGAAAATCTTGTGAATGTTGATATCTTTTCAGGGGAATTGAGATGTAGATATTTCAAACTGAGTTCTTCCAAACTCCAATGTTTAACAGAAAGAATTATATCCTCTTGTGTTACAGTACAGGAATGAAACGAGGGCTCAAAGCTTAACAGTGAACAATCAAAAAGTGTTACTCTTGCCTACTACAAGGTTCCTCACACCTAGGTTAGAAATATGTGTATGTTTATTAACTCAGTGCCAGCATTCCAGCAAACCTTCATCCACTCAATAATTCCAAGACAGACATTTTCTCAAAGGTTCTTTTTATTTGGATAGTAACTATGGAAACCCGAATCTGAAAGTTCCGGGCTTCCTTACAATAAGTAAAACCTACAAATCCACCCGTTGCGCCTGTCATTACATCACATGGCCCAATCACTATCTGTTCCAAGTTAAGACTTCCTTTCACTATGCGCAACACGACCTGACCTTGAATCAGAAAAAGAATGTTATTATGTCTCACTAGATATACTCCAATAAATTCCCCCCTCCCACTTTCCCAGGCTCAATTGTGGCAGTGTGGGAGCAACAGATCTCAATATGGCTGTCAAAGCTGACACCTAGTTTTACTATTTTTGTAGAAATAACTCAAGGTGGTGAACATACCAAACATTCTTTCCTCCTCCTATTTTCCTCACAACAACAGCTGTGCGAGACGGGCTGAACTGAGTGACTGGCCCAAAGTCACCCAGTTGGCGTTCAACTCTAAAGTGGGACTAGAACTCACGATCTCCTGGTTTCCAGCCTGAATCCATAACTCCTAGACAGAACTTGTTCTTTAACAAGTCATTCGTATGGTTGACACAACAAAATATACCCTGGCTTTTTATGAAGTATGAATTCACAAAGTTTAAAGATTTCAGGTTAAGAGTCAACAAATCCATGTTACAATTGCGTAAGACATCTGTCGAATGTATGAACTATTTTGAACAAGTCTCCGTCAGTGGAATATGCTAGAATTCTTACATATAATCCTGTTGTTTCTTAAGCAGAAGGACCACATCCATGAATAGATAGAGTTACAGATGACATGCATCATTTTAGACCCAGACAGACTGTTTTTTATTTTTCTTACTGGCTTTGTGGAACATGAAAGGATTTACTGGAGGTGGGGGAATAATGTAGTTTTCATTTTTACCACAAACTCCACTGCCCTACTCTAGTAAAATGTGTTGACTTGGCTGAGGATTCATTTATTTTACGATGCACACGGCCTCCTTTTCCCCCTACCAACAAATTTATGTTGATTTTTGTCTGTCTGCATGAATCCAAAAGCTGAGCTGTCATCAACAACATGGTTATGTATAGGCACACTTAAAGGAAAAACAATTTGTTCAGAGCAAGGGCTGCATTTTTCCTTCTTCGCCCTTAGATGTTTGTTTGGTGGTAACCCAGTGTGGTTCCTCACCAGACCATAGCCCGTACCAGGAGTGGAAGGATGAATCAGAGTTGTCTTGCTCTTCATGGCATTTTGACAGATGTTCCAGAAGGTTTATCCCACAAAATTGCTTGATATAGGGTCTTCTCTAAGTTCCAAGGGGCATCCCAAATGCATTTTTGTAGACCCCATCTTATCTGACTCCATTTATTCTTATGGGAAAGGGCCCTAGCAGCCTTAATGGGATGGCCATTGTCTGAGAGAGTGTGTACCAGTGCAACAGAATTATAGCTAATCAAACCAGCTCTCAGATCTATTCCTCCACCAAAACATGCCCTGGTCACCACCTTTTCAGCCATATTTTCATAATGTTGCTTTCTCTCATACCAAGTCCACTCACATAACCACTTAAATTTATTGTTTATTGTTCCAATTTATAACAGGAATTTTAAAGTAGCAAACAACTGTTTCCTAAGGGCCCCAATTCTGGATCTATGTCCAAACTGATATGCCAAGTCTACTCTTTTGCTTTTCCAGCTGTTCTTCTGTTGCACGGGCTTTCAAGAACTACCACAATCTTCTCTTTGCCAGCACTTCCTCTATAATCAGTTGCTAGAACTGTTGTAATCTTTCTTTGTCATGTCTCCATGGCAGAAGGATGAGGACCTGGTCCTCATTAGAAGAAGCTTCACCCAAGCTGTGATCTTCAAGATCAATGTAGGACATTATTCATTAATGATCTAACTCATATCGCAGATCATTCCTTGGGCCAGATTTCTACAAATAGGTCAAGAAAAGGGCATCGGGTGGTTCCATGATCCTTCTGTCATGGATATACGACATTCTTACTATGTTTAAACTGAACATGGAAAGGGTCATCAACATAATTTTCCATAAATGATCTCCGGGGCAACTAGAATGTATTTTGCTTCTTGGAGCACCATTGAGTGATCAAATGAATAAGATTGCTATAGCCCAGATGATCCAAAGGTTGAAAACTTGAAAAACAAGTGAGAGTACAACATTGATCTATATATGTAGCAATGAGGAAATAACTTATTTATATGTAGCAATGAGGAAAGAACTTTCATAGTTCTTTTCCATCTAATACTAAAGTTATCATCTACCTGAACAACTTCAAGTTGTGAAGTACTGTTTGATAATGACTCCATCAGTTGTCAATTACTCATGTCCATGTAGAAGTTGATGTTACATTTGCAGCAGTATTAGGAAAGAGATTCAGAGCACGGACTGTGTAATGATTTGAGAGATCTTTTTCAGTTTCTGAGATTTGAAGATATGTCTAGGTCACCACATGTAGTTTCAGTCCTTGTCTGTCTTGGCTATTATGATCTGGTTGTTCACAGATCCAAGTTGGAGTATTGCCTTTCTTACTCATAATTACAATCTTTGTAGGAAATGGAGGCAGTTGAGTTTGAAATGAAGAAGTTCAAGCAGTTGTGGTGAGTTGGGGATGAGCCTGGAGTCTCTAATGGTATGGATGAGATGAAGCATGTTAGAATTGAAAGAGAAAGGAAACACAATGAAGAAGATGAAAATGTAAAGATATTTATTTTTATTTATTTATTTGATTTGTCAATCACTTAAAAAATAATAGGTAGAAGTGTAAACATGAGTAAGAATACAGAAAACAAATACGAGTAAATGGGGACAATAGGGAGGCACAACAGTGCACTTATGTACGTCCCTTACAGACCTCTTAGGAATGGGGTGAGGTCACTAGTGGATAGTTTGAGATTAAAGGAGTGGGGGTTTGAGGATGTAACTACAGAGTCAGGTAGTGCATTCCAGGCATTGACCCTCTGTTGCTGAAGTCATACTTTCTGCAATCAAGTTTCGAGCGATTAACATTAAGTTTGTATCTGTTGTGTGCTCTTGTATTATTGCAGTTGAAGTAGTCATTGACTGATAGGACATTGTAACAGATAATTTTGTGTACTACGTTTAAGTCCAACCATAGGCAGCGTAGTTCAAGATTGTCCAAGTCCAAAATTTCAAGTCTGGTGATATAGGGTATTCTGTTACGAGCAGAGGAATGTAGTATTCTTCTCGTGAAATACTTCTGGACTCGCTCAATTGTATTAATGTCTGATAAATAGTGTGGATTCCAGACGATGAGCTATATTCGAGTATTAGTCTAGCAAAGGTTTTGTATGCAATTCAAAACTGGTTAGCAATTCTATATTTCCAGAAGAGAAGCTTAGTAAGATTAGATTTTCAACTCTTAATGCCTTTTTGGCAATGCTGTTACAATGAGCTCTGGTGCTTAGGTCATTAGATAAGAGTACTCCAAGGTCCTTGACAGAATGAGGGTCATCAATGAGGTCATATCCACCTCGTTTGTATTTGGTCATATCTGCCTGTTTTTTTTTTTACCAATGTGTAGGACAATGTGTATTGACATTGAATTTTCTCAGAATAACCAGCACAGAGATTTTCAGCCCAACCGAAGTTCACCAGTGGTGGAATTCAAAATTTTTTACTACCGGTTCTGTGGGCATGGCTTATTTAGTGGGTGTGGCTTGTGGTCATGTGACTGGGTGGGTGTGGCTTAGTGATCATGTGACTGGGTGGGCATGGCTTGGTGGTCATGTAACTGGGTGGGCATGGCCAACTCAATGTCACTCACATCAAGGGGTGCCTCACCTGGCCCCTTCCCTCCCAGCCATTCCTTGTCACCCAGCATCAACTTATCTATAGTTCTATAAAAATGTTGTTCACCTTTTTTGATTTTATTATCTGCATACTATGTACTTTCATAGACCACTGAAAGGAGGAAATGGCTCAAATGCTTTACTCAAGAGTGTGATAGGCGACAGGCTTTTAAGGGGCTGCCACAAAAAAAGGGGGACAATGTATTTTCCAAAGAAGCAGAATGCAAACAAGAAGCAATGGATGGAAACTGAACAGAGAGAAGCAACCTAAAACTAAGGAGAAACTTCCTGACAGTGAAAACAATTAACCATACACACACAGACACACACACATGCACAGAGCACTTTACAGACAAGCATTTTGGAAGCAGCTCCTTTAAATTTCTCCAAGGCTTGAGTGGATTCCTCCACCCTCTCTGTCAGACTGCACTCCAGCACTTTAACTCACAAGGGAAAAGCGATACTTGCAGCATCCATGGGGAATCCTTGGAGAAGTTTTTAAAGGACCTGCTTCCAAAATGCAGGTCCTTTAAAAACTTCTCCAAGGATTCCCCATGGATGCTGGAGTGCAGTCTGACAGAGAGCTTCCTCAACACACGGTCACCTGTTGTCCTCTCGGGGCCAGGCACCCCAGTGGCGCCTCAGACCAGCATTCCAGCAGCAGCCACCTCCACAGCACCTGGACCCTTCACCCCTGAGACTGGGCACACCTCTGAGTGACAGAGAAGAGTGCCAGAGACTGGGTGGTTACCTGTAGACTTTATTTGGACACTTGGCTTGGGTCATTTTTCTTTTACAGCTTGTTATTAATAAAGATTATCTTTGCTTCACACACTTGCTTCATTTATTTTTATAAATAAAGTCTTGGTGGAAACTTTTAAAAATGGTTTAAGCCTTTGCATGCTTGTGGGATGGGTAAGGATAGCTGTGGGATGGGCAGGGAAACCTTTGGGATGGGTTAAGATAGCTGTGGGATGGGCAGGGATACCTTTGGGATGGGTTGAGATATCTGTGGGATGGGTTAAGATAGCTGTGGGATGGGCAGGGATACCTTTGAGATGGGCAGGGATACCTTTGGGATGGGTAATAGCTGTGGGATAGATAAACCTCCAGTGCAAGCATAGTGGGACTGTATGGTCCACCCTCCCAGGTGCCACACCTTTGGCCCTTTATTATCAATAATAATGTAATCATTCATCCACACATGTCAACACAAACACAACTCTTTATTAAACGCCCTGTTCATTGTAGGCCCACCCAACATACATGGCCCAATCTCATCAGTGTGATGAGACAGGCTGAAGGAAGCACCCATTAATCATCTATCCTGTCTTGCCACTCCACTGCTCCAGCTGGGGAGTTGCACCAGTGTTTCAAGAGATTGCACTGCTTCTTCCCTTCACGTGAGGCTCTGTTGGGGCCTTGCACATCCTGAGTGTCTATCAGGTTTTGCCCTTGCCTCCATTCCCCAGGCTCCATGTCCCCCATTGCCTTGTTGGAGGTCCATGAGCCTGTTCTGCAAGACTGGGAAGCGGGTGCACATGAGATTGTGCAGGATGCAGCAAGCTTCCACGATCCTCCTGACGGTCTCTGGGCGATGCTGCATGGTGGTGAGAAGTACTTGGAACCTGTTGGCCAGGATGCCAAAGGCGTTCTCCACCACCCGCCTTGCCCTGGACAGCCTGTAGTTGAAGATCCTCTCTTCACGGGTGAGGTGTCTTGAAGTGTAGGGCTTCATGAGGTAGGTTCTGAGGGAGAAGGCGTCATCCCCCACGATGAAGTAGGGCACATCTTGCGTGTGGTTGGGCAGGGGGTCTGGATCTGGGAAGCCCACGATGAGGTTGCGTTCCAGCCCCTCCTTGAGGTGACTGGCGTTGTATACCTGGGCATCTGAAGATGAGCTGTTGCCTGAAGCATCGATGTACATGAACTTGTAGTCAGCATTGACCATGGCGAAGAGGACGATGCTGAAGAAGCCCTTGTAGTTGAAATAAGTGGAGCCCAACTTGGGTGGTGCTTTGCAGGCCACGTGCTTGCCGTCTATGGCTCCAACGGTGTGGGGGAAGTTCCACCTCTGATACCACTGCTCTGCAACTTTCTTCCATCCTTCTTCAGTGGAGGGGCACTGGAGGAGCTCCTCCAGGTATTCTTCGATGATGGCCTGCACCACTTCTCTGACCACAATGCTGATGGTGTTGTGTGGCACCCTCCAGCCGTACTGCAAGCTCCTGTAGGTGGTCCCTGAGGCCAGGTGGCGCAGAGTGAGTGCCACCTTGAGCCCAGGGTCCAGGCTGGGCCGGACGTTGGTGCTCTGCTTGGTCAACCTGGGTTTCAGCCGCTCCACAACTTCATCAAACATGGCTGGAGGCATCCTCATGAAGTTCTGGAATGCACGAGGGTCTTCGTTCCTCAGCTCCACCATCAGCTTGTTGTACAGTCCGTACTCTGCTCTTCTCCCGATCCATCTTCGGACCCAGACACTTCTTGTCTGCCTCCTTTTCTTCTCGTAGTAGAGTTGAAAGAGCCTGTAGATGGCTTCGCACTGTTGCAGAACTATGGTGGCTACCAAAAGGAGTTTGTTCCGATCCATGGTGGACATGACTGGATGCTGTGGAAGAGGAAGAGCAAGAGCAAGGCTGCAGAGGTCTGCACATCTGGGCTGCTGGTCTGAAAGTGAGATCCAGGTGAGTTGCTCCCCCTTTTTATAGGCAATATAGGTTTTCCATTAGGTGTCCTTTTGCATTCTCTAGGCATCCTCTAGACATCCTTAATATCCAAGATAGGTCCCCTCTGCGAACGTTTTTTCCATTTTAAATGCTTTCTATGCGAGCTGCATCCGCTTTCATCCTTTCTCCGTCCGTGCTACTAACGCTGCGTGTCTGTTCCGCATCCGTTCCGCTTCCTCCCTGTGTCCGTTTACCTCTGGAGTGGATTTGAGTTGCGCGGATGCGCAGCGGATGCCTAGCGGATGTTGTTAGGGATAACATTGTTCACCCTAACTGTTTTAGGTGAAATACTA
>BLBF01000056.1:16170904-16198346 GCA_015471245.1 Laticauda colubrina
TGTTTAGCTTGCCTACCTAACCCTGGTTGGGGAACTCAGGCTTAACAGATGTAGCGGACGTGAAACAGATGACAACGGATGCAGAACGGATGTTCCCCGTATGCCTAGTGGATGCAGAATGGACGCGTTGGATACATTTTCCGCTCAGAAAGTTTTGAGCAGCTCAAAACTTTTTGAGCGGATGAAATGTCAGTCGACGGATGCTGGACGGATTGAGAGGAAGAAAAATGGACGCAGTGAGTACAAAACGGAAGCATTGCATTAACCAACAGATGGCAAGTGTTTTTCTCCATTTTACATCCTCTTTCCATCCGTTGGTGCAGTGTGACAGGGGTTTTAATTTCACAAGAAGAGTTCTCCACTTCTCTATTCATTGCAGAATACCTTATGCCACCAGACTTGAAATTTTAGATCTAGACAACCTAGAACTATGCCGCCTTTGGTCTGATATAAGTATAGTACATAAAATTATATATTGCAATGTCCTACCTGTCAATGAATACTTCAGCTTCAACCACAACAATAGAAGAACACACAATAGATACAAACTCAAGGTTCACCGCATCAAACTTGATTGTAGGAAATACGCCTTCAGCAACAGAATGGTCAATGTCTGTGGTTTCTTCCCCAAACCCCAAAAACTGTAACCTTAGACTATCTACTATTTGACCTCATCCCTTTCCTAATAGGCCTGTAGGGGGCGTGGATAAGTGCACCATCATGCCTACCTTCCCTGTCCTATTGTTTCTTTTATTTTTCTTATATGTATCCACTTCATGTATTCATAACCATGCTTATACTTATACCTGTTTTCTAATAATTACTTGACAAAATAAAATAAATAAATAAACAAATAATTAGCTTTTGGAGTTCGCTGTAACCTTTGTTTTCAGGAGCCCTTTAGTTTTCCCCGTCTTTCTCCCTGTGTTCTTCCTTGGAGAGCAGTCCTGTCATGTTACTCTCTGAGCTTTTTCAACTGAAGAATAAATTATGATGAGAACAGAACAGAACAGAACAGAACAGAACAGAACAGAATAGAATAGAATAGAATAGAATAGAACTCTTTATTGGCCAAGTGTGATTGGACACACAAAGAATTTGTCTTCGGTGCATAAGCTCTTAGTGTACATAAAATATATAAGTGATAAATCATGATCATAATAAATCATGATCATAATCTCCAGAGAGATTCCTTTGGCATTTCATTTATAATCTCTTGGCATTTCATTTATTCTGCAGTCCTGAGAGTTCCAAAGTTGTGTTTAAAAAAGTTGTACAGAATGAGTGATATTTATTGTTAGTTTATTTGTTTGTTTGTTTATCATTATCTATGCCACCTATTTCACTGATACAATGACTTTGGACTAGCTACCATCATTCCTGCCATTGATCCCTATCATCTATACCAGGGGTCTCCAAATTTGACAACTTTAAGACTTATGGACATCAACTCCCAGAATTCTCCAACCAGAACCACTGCAACCATCATAAATATGAGTCAGTTGCCAAATGTCTGAATTTTGACCATTTGACCATGGGGATGCTGCAATGGTCATACGTAGGAAAGACAGTCATAAGTCACTTTTTCAGTGCTGTTGTAACTTTGAATGGTGACTAAATGAACTGTTGTAAGTTGAGGATTACTTGTATAATAGGGCTAGAATTTAACAATTTGGACATAATTTGTCATTAAAGGTTGCTACTAGCCTAAGGAAAGAAATATTATAAATATTATAGTATTTGGGATCAATTGTAGATATTAGTCAAGGACTACCTGTACAGGAGTCAAGATCAAGTGATCAAAGAGATCATTTCTGACCACAGTAGTCCTCAACTTACCACCACAATTGAGTCCCAAAGTTCTGTTGTTAAGTGAGACATTTGTTAAGTGACTTTTGCCCCATTTTATAACTTTTCTTACCATGGTTGTTAGTTAGTTGATAAGTTAGTCAGCTGGTTGTTAACTGAACCTGGCTTCCCCAGGGGATCACATGACCTTGGGGCACGGCAATGGTCATAAGTATGAATCAGTTGCCAAGCAACTGAATTTCGATAGGGATGCTACAAAGGTTGTAAGTGTGAAAAATGGTAATACATCACCGATTTCAGGGCCGTTTTAACTTTGAACGGTCACTAAATGAACCGTTGTGAGTCAAGAACTACCTGTATCTCAAACGGTCCTTTCACTATCTCACCTTTCAATGCCAGTTAATCTTCCTCATCCATCCATTTATTCATTCATCCATTCTACTAACTTTCTAGTGAATCCACTGACCTAAACCTTGCTGTTCTTCATTCTATTTGGCTCCCAAAAAAGCTGGATGGATTATAGCAGCACAATTTCCCTCGTGGGAAACAAGCAGTTGCCAAGAAGGAACAGCATATCTATTTGTTTTTAAAGAATACAATGAATCAAAGCCCATCCCACTTGTCTTCCCTATAATCCTGTCAAATCCACCTGGGCATTAAGAAGATCTTGGAATGATGTTTGTTAAATCCTGTCTGCTAAGTGAGGTTTCACAGAGTGTAGACCTGCATGCTTTTGGCAGCCTGGCCTTCCCTTTGTATTCCTCTGACTATCCCATTTGGGGACATGCAGATTGCAAGTTTTCACAGGTATATGTATCTACCTATATGTAGATCAGAGGTGTCAAACTGAAGGCCTGGGGGCCAGATCTGGCCTGCCGGGTGCTTAGATCTGGAAACAGCAAAGGACCGACCTGGGATACCTCTGCCAGCAAAAAAAGAACCTGGGAGTGCTGTGAGCAGCTCTCCCAAGCTCTGTTTTCACTGGCAGAGGGATGCAAGAAGCCATCGCAGCTAAAAATGGAGCTTGGGAGCCTGTTTTTGCTGGCAGAGTGCTTGGGCCACCACAGAAATCCGCAACAGGAGTGACTTTGAACTGGCCACACCCACCCTGGCCACGCCTACCCCCAGCCCGCCAAGATCATACACAACCCTGATGCGGCCCTCAATGAAATCGGATTTGATGCCCCTGGTGTAGATAAACAATGGCTTATCATAATCATAAGATTGCAGTAGACTGGACAATCACTTGAACTGAAGGTGCATTCATGTTGTGGGCCTTGCCAGTTAAGATGAAATTCTTAATAATGTGACCGACCTGCCCTTCTACTCCAGCCATGCCACCAGGAAAATTCTGGAAATCAAATATTTGTTACCTATATAAAGAAAGAAAGCAGAAGCAAATCCTAAATAAAAGTAAAGTTTTTGACTCTGCTTCCTCTAAGACTCTGATTTGTATGTTTCTTCATTATTCACTTTGGGTGATGACAGAATGGGGTACAGGATGAAAGACAACTCTAGTTTATTCCTTATGGAGGAGTTTTTCCCCCACTGGCTGTGAAAAGAGTGGGCAGCTTTGTCAGAGGAAATCAACCATCATAAACCAAAATCAGGGCAGCCCCGTTGGGAAGAGATGCAACAAAAGCACATCAGGACTGAAAATCAGGACAGCAAATTTCATGCCAGTATAGTTTCCTCCCAAATCAAGGCTAAATGGATTTGCCTACAAGTCCATGTTTTTACCCTAGACGGTTTAATCTAGCCTACTCAGCACAGACTGTCCTATTCACTTTAATGGCTGCAACCTCTCACTTCACAGCCACTAAAAATCTGAAAATGCTTTCTGGCTGTCAACCAAATGAGGTGCAACTTGATCCAAAGAGGTCACAGAATATTATGAATTACCAAGATTCAGTCAGCAGGGATGAGGAACTGTCTGCATCAGCTACACCACAACTTCCTTGTATTTTATCTTTATTATTTTTGCCGTCTTACAATTTCCCTCATGAGAAACAACCATCAGCTGCCAATAATGAATAGCGTCTTTATTTGCCTTTCTGGAATACTATGAATCAAAGCCCAGCCCACCTCTATAACCCTGTAAAACCCACCTGAGCATTAAGAAGATCTTGGGATGATATTTGTTAAATCCTGTCTGATAAGTGAGATTTTGCATCCCTGTCTCATGAGAACAGAATACAAAGTATTTTAACGCCAGAGTGGTGAAAGGCCCTGGGATAGTTGATTCCTAAAACTCATGGCAATTTCCCCTCACTTCCCTGTCTTTTTTCTCCATTGTTTCTTGAGCAAACAGTTATAGTAGTTTCAAATCCAAGGGTGCGCACAATGGAATACAAATAATGGCTTGAGTTACATAACCTTGACAAAATTTTACTCATGTACATGTGGAGAAGAAATGGCAAGTGTTCTCTTTTCTTCTTTAACCAAGTCAATTATTTCCATTGTAAGCTTCACTTTTGTTATTTATTTATTTTGCTTCCTAAGGAGCTAAGCTTTTGAACAGCTATTGAATGGATAATAATAGCACTTAGCAATTGCACTTAGTCTTATACACTGCTTCACTTTGCTCTCTAAACGGGTTACAGATTCGGTATATTGGCCCTAATGATCTGGGTCCTCATTTTACCAACCTTGGAAGGATGGAAGGCTGAGTCAGCCTTGAGCCAATCAGGATCAAACTCCTGACAGGGAGCAAACTTAGTCTGCAATACTACGTTTTAACCACTGTGCCATAATCAGTACAATTCCACTGATGGAAGTGAAATGTTCTACTCTATACAGTGATGACCTCCAGTGTCAGTGGAAGTTATACCAAGATCTTAGATAGCATTAATGAAAGGCAGATTAATTCTCTTCAAAGCTCCATCCAAAGAAGGAATTGATTTGTTTCAACCCAATCCAAGCAATCTGAGAACCTTCTTTTTTCTTTGCAATGTTCACACCCAGATCCAATGAGCAAGAGGTGTAAACTGCATAGAAAATATATTTGGTTATGAAGAAATATATCCAAAGTCAGATGTAGACTGACTTTTAGCTGCACACCTTCCCAGCAAACAGAAAATTTTGAAGCTCTGAGTAAAGAAGATTCATTTTAAGGATGAGTAATCACAGTTTGTAAGTTGAAGGCTCCTAAAGAAATGCTGGAAAACTCTATATTTTAAATAACATTTGAGGGAATGTTATTCCCTCTCCCTTCTAATACTGATGATGTTACCTAATTTGGTAATGAAATGTCTGCAAGAAAACCATCAAGCTCAGAGAACACCAAGGAACCCACAGTTCAACCCTGAGCTACAAATATTATCTTCCATTGATAAACATTTTTGGGTTAGAGGGACTCAGAGCCTGCCTTATATGAGATAGCACCCAGTGGATTTCATTCTAACTTTTGATGTTTTCTGCAAAGAAGGAATGTAGAATTATAATGGTTGAGTCTTTGATCCTTCAGACATTAAAAAAAATGCAAAGTTAAGGGATAAACAAATAAAAAAATATTTGAAAAAGAAAAAGCTCAGGAAAGAAAAAGAGTGAAAGTGCAAGAAAGAGAAAAGAAGGAAAAGAGAAAAAGAATGACTATCAATATAAGTAAACAATATATCAAACTCTTACTCTAAGATTAACATTTGTCTACATTATTTCCATAATCCCATATCTAATTATCAAAGCCCCAAATGAAATTTTAATTTCAGTTTCTCACAAAAAGTACAGAAATGGTTCATATCTCTTTAATCACTATTTGTTAAGGAAACCACAACTGATTGATTTAATTGCATCAAACTCTAAATAAAACAGGAATGGAATGTAGACCCATGCTTCCAATGGTGGGATTCAAAAAATTTTACTACGGTTCTGTGGGCATGGCTTGGTGGGCGTGGCAGGGTAAGGATACTGTAAAATCTCCATTCCCTTCCCACACCACTAACCTGCTTTTCAGTTCCGTTCTCTTGTGCAGGGCAACAAAAGAAGACCCAGATGATCAGTTGGGACTGGGGAGGCAGAGAATAGATGAGGGTGGGTCCAGTCAGAGGTGGGATTTGCTGGTTCTCCAAACTACTCAAAATTTCTGCTACCGGTTCTCCAGAACTGGTCAGAACCTGCTGAATACCACCTCTGTATGCTTCTCAATTTTGGTAATTTTAAGATGCATGGACTTCAATTCCCAGAATTCCCCAGGCAGCATGAAGCTCACCCATGTTAAACTTACCAAGATTGAGAAAAAACTGGTCTACAGATAAGGATTTCCCATTCCTCTTTTATTGGTTCTTACTTGAAATTAGTGATACCCATTTTATATATATAATGTATTTGGGAAGGATAAGTTTTGAATTATCTCTCTTCTGAAAGAGAAAAAAGAAAGAAAACTGAAAAATACTTTCCCTCAGATCTGGATAGGGAGGCTGGCTCATTTCCTAACCTTTATATTATCAGGATAATATACAATTAATAAGCAACTTTGCTCAAGCTTCATAGATCTAGAAAGACATTCACATGTCAGACAATATTAGCATAAATTACTGTGATTAAGAAAAATAAATCTCTGGGTTTAGTTGGCAGAAACGCTCTAGGCACTGTCTGAATAAAGAACTCCAGTATATAACTAATGTGAGATCATGATTTTGGTCAAAGGCAGTGCTACCAGACCTCATCTTCAAGCTGCTTTATAGATTGTTAGTGGTTAATTAATGAAGCTTCCAGAAGAATCAGCTGCAAACACAGTTGAGCAATCTTTCTCAATGACACATAGGACTTCTCTTGTTCTTTATGGACCTGTGGTTCATCTGCATCTTGAAAGCTTGGAGGACACTCAACCACCCAAAACCATCAACCTGTCGGGGAATTTGGATTACACTCCTGTCTGCTTCACTTTCCACCCAATTAATGGATGTCAACATCAACTAATCCAGATTAGTTTAACAGAACACAGTAACGTTTGCAGACAGCTCTTAGTAGTAGACTTTAGTGATTTACTTCCAGAAATCATTATAAGCTTGTCATTCTTAATTATCCCGATAGCACTCAATAGTTTCTTGGCCACCGGTAAGTCAACAAAGTATAGCCAAAATTTAAAAAAAAATCCATCAACACATTCTTAAGGTGAGGATAGTCTTTGACTTTTCTGAAATTAGAGAGAGAGAAGGATCCTCCTCTGACTCTCAGCCGGCCTCTGCCCTTCCCCAGTCTCCTCCACCACCTCTGGAGCCACATTCCCACTCCCTGTTGCCTGTTCCTCTTCTTCCTCAGAGTCAGTCTCCACCAGGGGCATGACAGAAGTTGTGGGTGCTCCAGCACTGGAGGTTTTTAAAGAAGAGATTGGACAACCATTTATCTGAAATGGTACAGGGCAAGGATATCAAACTGACAACCCATGGGCCAGGTGCATCATGTGCGATTCCGTCCCTGCCTGGTTTAGTGAAGGGGAGGAAAGTCTCAATACATCACATGACACCTTCATGATGACATGAGTTTGACACCCCTGGTATAGGGTTTTCCTGCCTGAGCAGGGGGCTGGACTAGAAGACCTGCAAGGTCCCTTCCAAATCTGTTGTTCTGTTATTCCATTATACAATCACCTTCTTGATTTTTTTCACATCCTCCCCCCCCCCCAGAGGTGGTATTCAGAAGGTTCTGACCAGTTCTGGAGAACCGATAGCAGAACTTTTTAGTAGTTTGGAGAACCAGCAAATACCACCTCTGACTGGAGATTTTACAGTATTCTTCTTCCACCATGCCCACCAAACCACACCCACAGAACTGGTAGTAAAAAAATTTGAATACTCCCACTGCTCCCCCTACGCCCCATATATTTCCAGTAATGCTGAGTAGCAAACTGATTGACTATGAAACTTCAATCATTAAGTTTGACTTGACTGCACTATTGCAATGCAATAAAGCTTTTTAAGCAATGATAGATATCAATATAGGTAGTCCTCAACTTACAATTATTCGTTTAATGACCAAAGTCTCAAGGAAACTGAAAAAAGTGACTTATGACTGTTTCACACAACCATTACACCACAGGTGTCAAACTCACTATGTCAAGTTTCCATCACATGATGTTTCATAACATTTTTCACCTTCACAGATCTGGGGTGGGTGTGGTCTGTGCGTAACACATCCAGCCCGTGGGCCGCCAATTTGACACCCCTGAATTACACCATCCCCATGGTCACAGGACCAAAAGTTAGATGCTTGGCAGTTGGTTACCATTTATAATGGTCGCAATGTCCCAGGGTCATGTGACCATCTTTTGTGATCTTCTGAGAAGTAAAATCAACGGGGAAACCAGATTCACTTACCAACCATGTTGCTAACTTAACAGCTGCAGTGATTCACTTAACTGTGGTAAGAAAGATTGTAAAATGAAGGAAAACTCAGTTGACAGCTGTCTCCTTACCAACAGCTCAACTGTGATTGTAAGTCAAGGATTACCTATGTAGAGGTATATTGCCCTGTATTGTCATTCAGTTGATTGGACGTGTCCAGTGCAGTTCACTGGGGATTAGTATAGAATCCACCGAAATCTAGGGAGAGAAACACAGAATCTTAGTTTATAAAGCCAACTCATCACTGTGCCAAAAGTTTGGGTGGAATAAATACAAAAAAAGATCCTTTGACATTTGTCTCAATAGTAGGGTAGAGCAATACAGAAGCCAGAATACCAAGAGGCTTCAATAATGATTTGGAAGAGGAAATACTTGTTTTGTTGGTCATGCCTTTCCTTTTGACAGTTGCTGAATGTCTTTTTCTAGGATTTTGGTGGAGAAAGATGAAAAAACGCAAGGATGAAATATGACCTGTTGTTTGCCAGGCACGATCTTTCTGTTCATGGTAGAAAAGAAGAACCAGCAGCTTTTACAAAACAACAAAGAATATCCAAGTAAGAGAGAATCCATTCACCAATTTGCACAGCTGACTTCCAATCCAATTCTTTAGTCAATTACAAAATTGTAATTTCTTTGTTTTGTGAAAAATTGCTTTGCTTTGTGACATCCAGAATCCATCCAGAATTAGACGTTGGGTTTGATAGTATGTAGTAGCTGCATATCATCATCAAGACATTGCTGAACTAAACTAAAAAATGATAGTAGAATTGTATTCAAAATATATAACTTCAAATCATTGTGATTCTCATGTTCATCATGGAAAATAGAAAAGAAATAGAGTTGGAAAAATACATAAGCAAAATAGTAACACCGAACCTTCTTTGCAAAAAATCTTCCTTGATCCTTTGCCAAAAAAAAAACTCCCTAATTTAAATACAGACAATATCAGCACATGTTAATAATTTGTTACTGAATATCAATAACTTTGTAAAAGGCAGTTTAACCTAGCCCAAATCCTTTTTTCAAATGTGCCTGAAAAAATGGACAAACTTTTCAAATTGGGCCTGAAATTAATAGCTGAATCCTCATAAGATTTAAATAATTCCACTCAGCTTTTGTTACATCTTACTACAAAAAAATTTTTTTTTCAAAAGATCTGGCACCGCATTTTTTCATTTTCCATTTTATGTGTGTTTTAGATCAAGTAATAGTTTAAACACCTTTTAAGCATTCTTGAAGCACCATTAAGGCATTCTGTATTTGAGTTCTGTATTATTGATCAAACTTCTCCTGGAATCAGTGAGAGGTATTATATAATCCAATGTTACTTCCCTCTTAGTTTTGTTTGTGCATTCTTTTTAAACTTAAGCAGATCGCTTGTTCTATTTGTCCTTGAAAGGGCCTGTTTGCCCTTACCTCAGCAAAACTGGATTAATGACCCAAAATGTATGGAAAAGCAAAGAGGTCAAACGTATAGGAGAAGGAATGGCAGAATCTGGGGGTGGAATAAAAAAAGGAATCACTTTGGAATCAATATGTAAATATAAATATTCAAAACCTCCCCCCCCCCTTTGAGTCCATTGACCCTTAACTAACTCTAACCAGGTGCTGACTGTTAGTTGAGAAGATTCCTGTAGGTAGGTTTGGAGCAATAAATCAGCGTAATTGAACCATCAGGTTTGGATCTGGAATTTTTGCACCTGATATTACTAGCCCATTTCTATTTTAGAAATTCCTATCAACCAGCTCAGCAACAAAGTTGAGCATTCAGAGTTTCACTTCAGAAGACTGCCTGACTCATGAAGCTTATATATGCCTTCTTTAATGACTGCCTCAGACAGTTACCATTCATAGTTAAGATGGTGATAAAAAAAGTGTGACCAATACTCACATTTATGACCTTCACAGGTCTGTACAGCAAAGTAAGATCATACAAACAGGTTTTCACTGAGAGGCCACTTTGCTTAACAACTGAGTTTCAGATCCCAGCTATGTTCACTAAATGAGGACTACTTGTATCAAGGTTGTTGCCCTTTAGATAGGACATTTCAGGTGCAAAATAATTGAACTGTACCCAGAAACCCAATGGAGGCCAACTAGTGGTGGGATTCAGCCAATTTGCACCAGTTCACGAGAACTGGTTGTTAACTTTCTGAGCAGTTTGGTGAACTGGTTTGAAGAAATCATTAGGGCAGAGAACCGGTTGTTAGATTATTTGAATCCCACCACTGAGGCCAACCAAAATGAAATTAATTGCACAGAAATTAAATTGTTCCTATGATATGGGTTTTACAAAGGGTTCTCTCTGCTGACTTTTGGACAGATTGAAGCTTCTTAGAACTTTTCCAAATGTAATTCCACATGGAATGATTCTGCTGCAATCATAGCTGGAAACCAAATGTAACTAGATCAAAATTCAATAGAGAATGATGTGGTTCAGGGGCTTGCAACAACTGTGGACTTCAACTGCCACAATTCTTTTTTTAAATTTTTTTTATTGTTTTTTAAGACATACATGGACAAACAAAACATAAAAACATCAAACCATCTTCCATATATATAGACGTACAGTGTGTTGGTTGGTTTACAAATTGTTTTGTGCTTCCATTTTGTAGTCTTCAATTACAATTACATTGCATATATTATCATATTTTCAATCAAATATTAAATACATTAATATCATTGTTAATCAATCATTTGACTATACAATTATTCATTCATGTTTCATGAAATAATCCATATTTTACTTAATTTGTTTTATGACAGTTCATATTATCATCTCAAATCTATCCTATAATCATTTTGTAGATATAATAAGAAAAAAATACATCTTTATATATTTATTATATTTTGAAGATCTACATATTTCATTACTGTTTTATTGTCTAATCATTGATAGAATAGATCCCAAATTTTATAAAATTGTTCATCATCTTGCTCTCTGATTTTAAATGTCAATCTACTCATTTCAGCACATTCCAATATTTTCTTAATAATTTCCTCCTGTGATGGTATTTTCTCATTTTTCCAGTTTTTGGCAAATACAATCCTAGCTGCTGTTAATACATTTAAAATCATATATTTCAATTATTTACGATATATTTCAGGTAAAATTCCCAATAAAAATATCTCTGGTTTCAAGTCTATATGCTTTTTTGTCATTTTTTCCAACCACATGTGGATTTTAGTCCAATATTTTTTGGCATCCGCACAAGTCCACCACATATAGTAATATGAGCCAGGTATCTGATGACATTTCCAACATTTTTCAGATTTGTTCTTGAACATTCTTGTTATTCTTGTTGGGGGAAAATGCCACCTGTAAAACATCTTATACAAATTTTCTTTATGTGCTGTTGACAATTGTCATTTTATAATTTTGAGACCACAATTTTTGCCATTTCTCTAGATCAATCCCATATCTACAATTCTTCCCCCAAGCAATCATAGTTTCTTTAACTTGTTCTTCTTCTAGTTTAATTTCTAATAAATATCCATACAATTTTTTAATCACCTTTTCATCAGTACCTGTCAAAATCTTATCTAAGTCAGTCAGTTTATCATAGAAACCTTGTTTTAGAATCTTTATCATACCTTGAATGTATTTGTGCATATGAAAACCAATTCATATTTATACCTTGTTCCTCTAGTTTTTGTATAGATTTAAGTTCACCCTTTTCATTCAATATTTCACCATATCTAACTATTTGTTCCTTTTTATATATTATAGGATAAGAAAATGCTTCAATAGTCGATAGCCAGACTGGAATTTTCAAATAACATTGCCTTTTAGTCTTCTCCCAGTTTAACTACAGAGACTCCCGTATATAATGTCTTCTAAAGTACCCCTGTCTTTTAGTTCCTTTATACCATAAAAAAGCATGCCACCCCAACAACAGATCATGTCCTTCTAATTTCAACAATCTAGTATTTCTTAATGTTATCCGTTCCTTGACCCACATCAAATTTGTAGCTTGGTAATACAACTCCCAATTAGGCAAACCAAATCCTCCTCTTATTCTGGCACCTTGCAAAAGTTTTAATTTTATTCTCGCTTTCTTACGTTGCCATATATATTTCAACACAATTTTATTTAAATCTTCAAAATAATCTTTTCCAAGCCTAACTGAAATTGTTTGGAACAAATATAAAATTCTAGGTAATATATTCATCTTGATTGTTGATATTCTCCCTATTAATGACAGTTGTAAATTTTGCTGTTTCACCAAATCTAGCGTTATCTGCTGCTTAAGTTTAATATAGTTATTCTCTTTTAGTGTACTGCATCTTGCTGTCAGATGTATCCCTAAGTACTTGATCTTATTCGTGGCCTGGATTTTCAATACATCCACCATTTCTTCCTTTTGTCTTGATAACATATTCTTTGTCAAAATCTTTGTTTTGTCTTTATTTATTTTCAAACCAGCCACCTTTCCATGTACTTCTATCTTTTCTATTAATTTTGATGCTGTTTCTAGTGGGTCTTCTAAAATGAAAACCAGATCATCTGCAAATGCTTGCAATTTAAATTTTAATTTTCATCCCTTTTATATCTTTTTCTTCTCTAATATTTCTGTTTAACAGTTCCAAGGTTAACACAAACAACAAAGATGATACTGTGCACCCTTGTTTTGTTCCTTTTCTTATATCAATAGAGTCTGTCAGTTCTCCCTCTATCATTACCTTTGCCATTTCGTTATGATATATAGCTTCTATTGCTTGAGTAAATTTTTTACCAAAGCCCATCTGTTCCAGCTGTAATAACATGAATCGCCAATTCACATTATCAACACCTTTTGTGTATCTAAAAATATCAAAGTCATTTGTTTTTGTTCTTGGAAAGAAGTCTCAGTTCTTTCTCAGCTTTGTCTGGTCAAGAGAAAAAAAGCGATAAAATATTTCCAAGCCTCTAGTTGGCCGTGTTACAAAGTTTCTTCTGCTTTCACTTTCCCCCTCCTTTTCCAAACAAGATATAATAAAAATTAATTAAAAAAGGAAAGAGATATTAAAAAGGATGACTAGAAGGGAGTCTCTGGCCTAAAATATTATAAAGTCAAAAAGGAGAGAAAGAATAGGTAGAAAAAAAAAACAGTCCAGTTTCAAAATATAAAATCATGTATAAAAAATCCAGCAAAGAGAAAAAAAAATAAAAAAAATATTATTTTGACTTCCTGTTTAAAATTGCCGCTTAATCAAAGCTGCTGGAATTGGGACAACTCCGAAATGAAAGAGAACAGAAAGAGAAAGTGTGCCAGTTTGGTGAGAATTTTTTCTTTACTTTAAGATTTGAAAGGACACCCTAAGGAAAAGAAAGAATCTGTAAAATTTTAGACAGAACTGCCACAATTCCTAAGCCAGCATGGCTGCCTCAGAAATTCTGGGAGTTGAAGTCTACATGTCGTAAGGTGGCCAAATTGCCCACCCCATGGAGCTAGCTGGTGTATCACACATTCCTTCATGAGAAGAAATACTAGATCCATACACCATACTCAGTTTTGTATAAATCTGTGAGGAACTTGGTAATAACTGTAAAGCATCAGCCATCCTTGATGTGCCTTCCCTGGCCCATATTTTCTTTTTCCTGCTGTACATGCAAACTGGGATGAATTAAACCTTTCAAGAACAGGCAGATGTATTTCTAAATCAATCAAGCTTTTGGTAGAAGCATTGCAATTATACACAATCATAGTCTAGGTTACCACTTCATGTCAGGCCAGTGATCACAGCACAAAGTCTATGCACATTGTGGTCTCTCGTTTAACCTCCCTAGAATTACATTATAGACCGAGGGAGAAAGCAATTTCTTCCAGTTAGCCGACTGTCATTAGAGGCTGCATCTCTCCTTTGTAGAATATAGATTTCAGCAGGAAGAGAAAGAGACGTCTGTTGGGCATTTCTTTCCCTCCCTTCTTTTGTTACAAATCTACGTTTATAGATTATTTGAAATGCATAAAATATAGCTAGGGATATAACCTCATTCATATGCCTCAATTTACTTGCTGAATTGCAGTTCAAAACAGGAAAAAAGCAATGTTAATTACATTCCACCAAAGAAACATGTGTCTTGTTACTGTGCTTTCTTAAATAGGAGAAGGAAGTCAAAATACATTCTAACTTCTGCCTCAACTGGCTTTTTGAATTTAGGGATACATTTTCCTCTTTTCCTTTGTCTGTCAATTTATCTGAAACCGTTTCAGTCTTATGATCACAGGTGGGATTCTACCAGTTCGGCCTGGTTTGGCTGAACTGGTAACTCTGAAGACCATCTGGGAGCAAACCAGTTTGCTCCAACAATCTGCTGTTGGGCTCACCCACCCACTCAGGGTCCCATGCTGACCATTATTCCCTGCTTTTAAAGTGCAGCTGCTTTGCATGGCACAGCAGATTGCCACGTGTCAGCTGCTGAAAACAGGGAGAGCACAGGACTGCAGATGGACTGCAAAGTGTGCATTTAGTACATGTGCATGCGCAAAGAGCGTGTTTGGCACACGTGCATGAGCAAAACCTGTGTGTGCACACAAAGGGCACCCACCAAGCCACGCCCACCGAACCAGTGGTAAACCAGTCTGAAACCCACCACTGCTTATAGTGCCATCAGGCATGACTTGACTGTTCTTGAAAAACTGTTAACAGAGTAACAGAGTTGGAAGAGACCTCGGAGGTCTTCTAGTCCAATACCCTGCTCAAGCAAAAAAAAAAACCTATACCATGTCAGATAAATGGTTGTCCAATCTCTTCTTTAAAACTTCAAGGGTTGGAACACCACAATTTCTGGAGGCAAGTAATTCCACTAATTGTCCTAACTGTCAGGAAATTTCTCCTTAGTTCTAGTTTGTTTCTCTCCTTGATTAAGTTCCATCCATTGCTTCTTCTCCTACCTTCAGGAAGTTTGGAGAATAGATTGGCCTCTTCTTTCTGGCAAGCCCTTAGATATGAAAACACTGCTATCATGCCACCCCCTAATCCTTCTTTCCATTAAACAAGCTTACCCAATTTCTGCGACCTTTCTTTATATATTTTAACTCCAGTCCCCTAATCACCTTTATTACTCTTCTCTGTATAGTTTTCTACAATCTCAACATCTTTTTTATATCGTGTCAACCAGAATTCAATGCAGTATGCCAAGAGTGGACATGTGATCTTGGTTCTATCCTTCTGTTAATGCAGCCTAGGATTGTGTTGGCTTTTTTGGCAGCTGCAGCACAGTGCTGGCTCACATTTAAGTGACTGAACACTAATTTCTTCTTTAGATCAAGTTTTCCTCGTCCTTCCTAAATCTTCCCTTTCTATTTTTCTGAGTCTTGACTTGTGTTTTCAACTCATACTCTCCATATCTTCTATTATTATTATTATTATTATTATTATTATTATTATTATTATTATTATTATTATTATTATTATTATTATATACCACAATGTGAAATGAGAGCTGTCAGTTCTTTAGATACTGTTGGCCAAGAAATGTGGTCCAATATGTTTAACATGCCATCCATTGTGCCAATAACTACTGGGAGCACCATTGTTGGTTCATGTCACCATCTTATAACTTTGGTTTTCAGATCTTAATACTTAATCACACTAAATATTGTGATATTCTCCAATTCTTTTCCTTTTATTCTACTGTTCCCTGATATTGCCATATCAATTATTCGCACTTTCTTCTTTTCACCCACAGTTAAATCTGATAAGGGATAAGACAAGACTATCAGGCATCTCACAACATTTTAAGCTGCTAATTTTTTATTACTTTTAAAAATTATTTATTACTTTTTGTTTGTTTGTTGCACAGTCAGTGAGATGTTCAGACTGAAAGGATCTGGGACAGGCAGATGTCGATGTTTCATAGTGTTAGAAATAACATCATAGGATGTAAGCAATTCCAAATAAAGCTGCCTTTTGCAATTGACTGATGGAAACTTTGTCAGTGCCAATGATATTCAAGTGGTGCTCCAATTGTTTTAGGATTGCACCCAAAGCAATTATTATTATTGGTATTATCTTTGCTTTCTTTTGCTACAGTTATTCTATTTCTATCTAGCTTGGTGGAATTCAATCGAAGCATTGTCTCATGTCTATTCAAGATAAGCAATTGTATGCAGTGAACTTAAATATTTGTAGATTACAAACTGTGGTTCTTGTGTTATGTCTGTGTGCACTCAGTCACAAATATACCCTTATCTCACTTGCCCACTTATACCTCAAAGATAGGATTTTCCGTAACAACAATGGTAATTAAAAACTCTGCATGTCTAGAATGCAATTATATGGTTAGCATACTTTTATTTATTCAACATGTCTCTCCTTGACTTCTTACTCTGAGCTTCACTGTGACCATAAATCCTTACAATAAAAACAAGAACAATGCAAACAGAATTGAGGATGACATAATACAGAGTTTCACCATTTCTAGGTTGACTTCTTCCCATGTATTTACAGCATCTGAATCCTTAAAGTCTCATAAAGTGTCTCTACTATTTATAACATTCCTGGAAGAAATTAAAACCTGTCGGCTTTTCTTTAATCGACAAAGCTTAGGGCTGGACCACAAAATTAAATCGACTCAAGCAGATGTGCAGTCCAATTTTAATGTGGTATCCTCAGATCATTGCTGATTTCCAAGACCTATAATCTCCCAATGGTGTGTTGATCAACTACCTAAAAGAATTAGGCATTTTAAAGTACAAAAAAATCAAAGATATCTCTCTGTATGTTTATAATATATTTAAAAAACTATGGATAAAGATCGAAGGGAGAATGTTGCACTGTAAAAAGCTAGAATCCTATAGACCTATGGTATGCTGATAATTTGTTATGTGTTGATCTTTTAATGTATGCAGTGTTGATTTGTAGGTATGCCTTCTCTGTCTTGGCACTTACCATATAGAATGGTCTTCTCCCCAGAATTACTGATGATCCAAACCCTATCAGTCTTTTAGAAGGCTGTGAAGTCCAAAGTTGTTGGGACCAGCTGTTTGGGACCAGCTGTTATTTCCTGGAGCTCTGTCCTGGATGCAAGTTACAGGAGTCTTTTGAAAATTCTAAGGAGGAAGTCTTGACTTACATTTTTGTTGTGTTTTGTAATGAATTTTTGTTGTTGTTCTTACACTGGGCTGAGTTTCATTGACTGCAGGTGGAAGGGAGGGAGGGAGGGAGGAAAGGAAGGAAGGAAGCCATCTCACATGTCGTACTATTTTTACATTTTAAATAAAAATATCAGCAGCACTTTCTATACCTGTTCCAGTCTGATTTTGGATTTAGTCACACATATAGAAGATCTGTAGCAGAGCCAAGATGGAGATAGTACAGCAATTCTTGTTTTCCTGACTCTGTTAACAACTTTCAATATCATTAAACATGGTATCATTCTGAGATGATTCTTGTGGTTTGGGTATTGGGGACATCATTTTTTTCAAACTTTCTCCAGGGCCAGTTCTAGACAGAATTAGGTAGGGAACATTATCTCCTTAGGTCCCTCTTTTATAAGGTGCCACAAGGTTGTTGTTTTTTGTGTCTTACCTCCTTTTCAACATATACATGAAATCATCTGAGATCATCTGCTCTTTTGGAGTTCAGAATATTGACGTATCTTTTGACCCAAGGCAAGCCAAGTGAGGCTATCAAATTTCTATTACGTACTTGAAGATTGTGGGGGTTTTTTGTTGGGATGAAACCATCTCACACTCAAACATTTCAAGACTGGGTGTCTATGGATATTTGGGTTGCCCAGATCTGGGAATAGGAATAGAATTATCTATATGGTGGCTGAGAGTCAACACTGACTCCACCAATCAATCAATTAATCAGTAGCCACACCTTTCTCCAGGTATTGTATTTGTTATGGGCATCACACTTTAATAATGATTTAAACAAGGTAGAGTAGGTTCAGAGAATGGCAACAAGGAGGATCACAAGCCTGCCACAGATATTGAAGGAAGTAGGAATATTTAGCCTTGAGGGAAGACAGGAATATAATAGCTCTCTTCAAATATCTGAATGGATAATACATTGGAAAACATCAAGTTCTGTTCTCCATCATTCCAGAATGCAAAGACAAGATAATGGCTTTAACTTTCTGGGAAGGCAGAACGAAGCTTAAAGCTGGGGCAGAGGCAGAGGTCAGGAAAGCTTAATAGAAAGAGCAGAGAAACAAATTATCCAGAGAAGTGGAAAGCTCTCCTTTATTGGATGTAGTCAAGAAGTTAGACAGCTATCCATCATGGAAATTTTAACTTAGATCACTGCAATGAACAGAAGGTCTAAATAGCTACTTAGCACTTAGATTTATATACCTCTTCATAGCAGTGGTGGGATTCAAATAATTTAACAACTGGTTCTCTGCCCTAATAACTGGCTGAGTAGGTGTGGCTGGGTGCTCATGTGACTGGGTGAGTGTAACCAACTCAAAGGCACTAATGTCAAGGGGTTCTTTGCCTTGCCTGGCTTCTCATGACCATGGGGATGCTGCAACACTCATAAGTGTGAAAAATGGTCATAGGTCACTTTTTTAGTGCCAGCATTACCTGTCCAAAAATGCAAAAAGCTTCTTTGCTTGAAAAAAGCTTTCCAAAATACCAATCATTAGATTAGAAATGGGAGAATACACATTGAAGATCAATGAAGCAGAGGCACTTTCGGAAACCAAGAGGCAGTTTTGGAAAACACTTAAGCAGGACAATAATAAAGATAACACACTACACACAGGCACACAAGAATGCCTTCTTCCTGCCTTCCTGACAGGACTAACCCCATAAGTGGGAAAAAGAAAAGGCAGTTGGAAGGAGATTTCAACAGCCAGTTCGCTGAACTGCTCAAAAAGTTAGATACCGGTTCATGGGAACTGGTGCGAACCAGATGAATCCCACCACTGCTTCATAATACTTTACAGCACTCGCTAAGCAGTTTACAGAATCAGCATATTGCTTCCAACAATCTGGATCTTCATTTTACTGACCTCAGAAGGATGGAAAGCTGAGTCAACTTTGAGCCCAGCCAAGACTGAACTGGTGGCAGTGCTGCATTCTAACCACTGTACCACCATGGCTCATTACTGCACTTTTACAAGTCCAGGACACCATGCTGCTGCTGCTAACCTATTATCAAACTGTAGATTTTATTTGATGGAGGAGAAAAATTATAAACACATTCTAGAGAAGAATTATATGAATCATATTTAATTTTAATTAATCATTGACCCCACCTGCTATTTGGAGGGGGGATGTATGTCCCAGCAAAGTACTCAGAAGCGACTATCTGTCTCCACCAGAACCTTTTTAGCAACTCTAGATTAGGCCAAGGTGATTCTGAGCCCTTACTGTTTTGTTCAGAAAACACACGAGGTAGACCGGGTTCCAACAACAAATACTTTATTCTTCAACTAGTTAGTAAATAGGAACACTTGGCTGAAGCCGAGGCCAGCCTTTTATACAGGCTGGCTTGCCTGCTTGTAGCCAATGGCAGTTGCTTAAATTTGCCGCCTTTCAGCAGCTCTTTGCATTGGTTCCTAGTGAACCAATCCAATGCTTAGTTTATTTGACCAATCAGGTTTGCAGATTTGGAGTCACCCACTTTACATATAGAACACCCCTCCCCTCTTAGTTCAGTCCTACGTGGTGATGTAGTCTCGCAGGTAGGTGGGGCTTTTCCGGACTCGACTTGACTTGCGCGGTTCATTCTTAGTAAAGACTTCAACCGGTTCAGATGGGGCTGCTGTGTTGTCTGTTCTTCTCCCTGGAACCGTCTGGAAGGGTGAGTCAACCATTTTACCGCCGCCTGAGTTTCTTAGGCTGGCGGTTTTGCCGCTCCCTCCTGTTTCCTCCGGGCAGGTCGAGCTGGCCTGGCTGGCCCCTTCCGATGGACTCTTCACGCAAGTCTCTCCAAACAGTGAGTCTTTTATTTGCTCTTTTTGTTCATATGTTTCATTGGTTTTATTTTTTAACGGTTCTTTATTTAATTCTTGCAATTCCCCCCCCACCTTAGTTGGCAATTCGTCGGTTTTTTCGATGAATGGTTGTATGTCTGTGGTTCTTTCTATATTTCGGGATCGAAGCTGGTCTATGTGCCGCTTCCATTCCCTGCCATCATCTCCTGTTAACCGGTAGGATTTGGGGCCTGTTATTTGGGTAATTTGTCCTAGTAGCTATGCTGGGTCCCCAGTGAAGTTTTTGGCATAGACTAAATCGCCAATTCCAAATTTTCTAAACCGTGTAGAGGAGTCAGGGGGGTTTTCTGGCGTGAATTCTGGGTGCAATCTATCAAGGTGTGACCTTAGTTTTCTCCCCATGAGTAGCTCTGCTGGGGACTTGTTGGTTGTGGTACTGGGTGTTATGTGCTGGAGTGTGAGCAATCGGTTAATTTTTTGCTGTACATCTCCAGTGTCCATTTTTTCTAACCCTTCCTTTGTAAATCAGACCATTCTCTCTGCCCTACCGTTTGCAGCCGGATGGGCCGGCGCGGTTAGGGCATGTCTAATACCTAGGGAGGCTAGGTATTGTTCAAAGTGTAGGCTGGTTAGTTGTGGTCCATTATCGGACACGAGGACGTCCGGAATGCCATGGGTGACAAAAAGGCTGTCCAGTTGTTTTATTACTAATTCAATTGTTGTTGATGGCATAATTTTTACTTCTAACCAGTTAGAATAGGCATCCACAACAATCAGAAAGGTGTTTCCTTTAGTTGGACCAGCGAAATCGATGTGGATTCGTGACCAGGGGCCCCGTGGGATTTCCCAATCTCTAATGGGTGCTTTGGGTGGGGATGGTCTAATTGTTTGACATTTGTTACACGAGGTTACCCAGTATTCAATGTCCCTATCAATACCCGGCCACCAGACATAACTTCTAGCAAGGCTTTTCATTTTTACAATCCCCGGGTGACCTTCGTGTAGCATACTAAGTACCCTAGGTTGTAGTTTGTTAGGAATAACCACCCGATCACCCCACAGTAAACAACCTTTTTGAATAGAAAGTTCGGTTTGTCTGGTCCGGAAAGGTTTAAAGTTTTCAGTTTTTTGATTTTCCGGCCAGCCTTTTCCTACCCAGTTAAGAACACAGGCAGTCAAAGAGTCTTTTGCGATGGCTCTGGCAACATCATATGCTGATATGGGTAGATCGGGGCAAGTCTCTATTTGTAGTGCTGTCATCGCTGGTGCCGGGTCTTCTTCAGTCACTGGCAAGGGTGCTCTGCTTAAAGTGTCCGCATGTGAAATCTGTTTCCCCGGTTGGTGTGTCAGAGTGTATGAGTAGGCTGCTAGGAACTCTGACCATCTCGTCATTCTTGGGGAGAGGATATTTGGTGTAGGTTTGTTTCCCGCCAAATTTCCTATTAGCGGTTTGTGGTCTGTTATAATTTGAAAAGTCCGCCCGTATAGGTACTCGTGGAAACATTTCACTCCTGCGACAATTGCTAGTGCCTCTCTGTCCAATTGGCTGTAATTCCGCTCGGTTTTAGATAAAGTCCTCGAATAATATGTGACGGGCGCTTCTCTGCCATCAGGTAGTTGGTGGCTTAGGATGGCACCTACTCCGAATGGGGAGGCGTCGCAGGTCACTCTTAAGGGCAGTGTGTTGCTAAATTGAATGAGAACGTTTGAGGATGTTAGCAAGCTTTTAATTTTTTGGAAGGCTTGCTTTTCTCTGTAACCCCAAGTCCAAATTGCTTTTTTGTCTAAAAGACGGTGCAATGGTTCTGCTATAGTGGCCTTATTTGGCAGGAATACATTATAGAAGTTAATTAGTCCTAAAAAGGCTTGTAATTCGGTCTTGTTTTTTGGTTCTGGTGCGTTTTTAATCGCTTTAATCTTTTTGTCTGTAGGGTGTATACCCTCTCCGTCTATTAAATAGACCAGGAATTCGACGCTATTCTTAATTAGGCAACACTTTTCTCTTTTTACTTTGAGGCCAGATTCTCTGAACTTAGTTAGTACTTCTTTGAGTCTGTTTTTTAATTGGGTTTCATCTTTGGCTGAGATCAGGACGTCGTCGAAATATGGTACGACTCCTTGTATGCCATTTAGGAGGCGTTCCATTAGACTCTGGAAGACGCCTGGGGCCACACTCACTCCAAATTGGAGTCGGTGACATTTGAATGCGCCCTTATGTGTGACTATAGTCTGTGCTTCAGCAGTTTCTAGGTCCACTGGGAGCTGTTGATAGGCTTGTACTAAGTCACGTTTTGCAAAAACTTTTCCTTTTCCCAGGGAGTGAAGCAAATGTTAGACTACAGGCACCGGGTATGCGCTTGGTTGTAATGCGTGGTTCAGGGCAGCCTTATAGTCACCACAGATTCTAACGGACCCGTCGGGTTTGACAGGTGTGACTATAGGTGTTTCCCACTTGGCATGGTCCACAGGTTCTAACACCCCTTGGGCTATTAATTTGTCCAGCTGTTCCTCTATTTTTGCCTTTAGTGCAAAAGGAACTCGCCTGGCTTTTATTCTTCGTGGGGCTATTTGGGGGTTTAGACTAAAAGAAATGGGATTTCCCCGATACTTGCCAAGTGAGCCGTCAAAAACGTCTTGGAATTCTCGGATGAGGTCGTCTTCCCAACCGGTTGTAGTCACTCGATCGATCCCGGTCATCCCGATGCCCAATGGCGTGAACCATTCGATGCCCAGGAGGCTTGGTCTGTTTCGGTCGACTATGGTCAGTGGTAGCACCTTGACGTGTTGTTTGTAGGCGACTCGGAAATGTCCCATGCCGACTACAGGGATTTGGTTTCCCTGGTAGTCCTTGAGAGTTAGGTGCTGCTTCTGTAATTCTTTGGGTTTGATACCTGGGACTAGCTGTTTTATTGTGTCCCACAATACCATGGAGAGGAAGGACCCCGAGTCCACTTCCATCTTGCAGTGTTTTCCTTCGATTTTTACAATGACTTTAACTTTCTTCCCGCTTTCCATCTGAGCGCTCTTTATAGTGACAGTTTGGTGTGTATTGGCTCGCTTCTCTTGTTGCCACTTTCTCTCAGCTCGTTTAGGCTCAGCTCGTGTTGGGGAATTTCTGCGTCTCGTTGGGCTGTAGCTTTTTTTGTTCCTGCAGACTTTCTCGATGTGCCCTCGTTTCTTGCAATGCCTGCAGATGGCATCGAGAAATCTGCATTCGGCTTGGGAATGGTTTCCTCCGCAGCCAGCGCACTTCCGCCAATTCCTTCTTTCACACTCTTTTCTGTTCGTGAGCAAACGGTGGATCTCGTCGTCTTCTTCACTCGATTCGAATGTTTCGCCAGACTCTTCGTAGTGGGTTGCGGTGGCAGGCTGCTTTCTGTCTTTGGTTGGGTTTGTTTCTTCGCTGTGTGTGTTCATCTTTTTCATTGCGACGGCTGATTTTTTCGTGGCTTCAGCGGCTGTGGCTTCTGCGATGGCTTCGGTCACGGTGATGTTGGGCTTGTTGAGTAATTTACTCTGTGCGGTCGAGTCTCTCAGACCCAACACCACGCGATCCCTCATCACTTTGTCAATGTTCAGGAAATCACACTCACCCCCTAGTTGTCTAAGGGCAGCAATGAAATCGGCGATGGTCTCTCCCTCTCTCTGGTCTCTGCGGTAAAATTTGTGTCGCTTTATTAAATTTGACACCATCGGAGCGTAGTGTGCTTTGAGGATTCTTTGCAATTCTGGCCACGTTAGTTGTTTAACGTCTCGGGGCTTCGCAAGGGCCTTTGCCATCTTGAAAACCGTTGGCCCACAGTGAGTCAGGAACACAGCTCTCTTGGATTGCTCTGAAATGTCTTCCATTTTATTGCTCTCCAAATACATCTGGAAGCGATCTGCATAGGAATCCCAATCCTCTTCGTTGGGATTGAAGGGTGCGGGTGGTGCGTTGTTTCCAGACATCTTGGTTGTAATCTGGACTTCTTATCACCGCGTGCAGGTTTTTTCGTTCAGGACGATCCCATCCTCGTCGCCAGTGTTTTGTACGAAAAACACACGAGGTAGACCGGGTTCCAACAACAAATACTTTATTCTTTAACTAGTCAGTAAAACGGAACACTTGGCTGAAGCCGAGGCCAGCCTTTTATACAGGCTGGCTTGCCTGCTTGTAGCCAATGGCGGTTGCTTAAATTTGCCGCCTTTCAGCAGCTCTTTGGATTGGTACCTAGTGAACCAATCCAATGCTTAGTTTATTTGACCAATCAGGTTTGCAGATTTGGAGTCACCCACTTTACATATAGAACACTTACCTTAGCAATTTTATTATTCCAGGATGACTAAGGACATCAAACAAAATATTATAATTATGAACTGGCTCTTAATTTCAGGGGTTGAACAGATAAATTATTTGTCACAACATCAAGCATATAGAGATACAAAAGAAATGTGAATGGTATTTTCCAGCCATAAGAAGCAGGGTTGCCTGATTTAATAAAAGTAAAGGTAAAGGTTCCCCTTGCACATAAGTCCTAGTTGTTTTCAGTTCTAGGGGACAATGCTCATCTCCGTAACAAGGCCAAACAGCCAGTGCTGTCCCAAAACATCTCCATGGTCATGTGGAGATGTGGTCATGTGGTCATGTGGCTGGCATGACTAAACGGAATGCTGTTACCTTCCCACCAAAGTGGTCCCTATTTTTCTACTTGCATTTTTACATGCTTTTGAACTGCCAGGTTGGCAGAAACTGGGACAAGTAATGGGAGCTCACTCCATTACGCAGCACGAGGGATTAAAACTGCCAAACTGTCGACCTTATTGATCAACAAGCTCAGCATCTTAACCACTGAGCCACTGCACCCCTTATAACCCAATATATAATCCATATATAACCCAACCCATATATAACCCAACCAACATAACCCAATCATAGTAAATGGAAAAACAAGAATTGCTCACCTCAGTGTTAAAAAAAAAAAAATCATCATGAAAAATACTTCTTAAATGTATAAAAAAAGAACTGAGTGATAATTAAGAGATGGACATAATTTTTTAGGCCTTTATGCCAGACTGGCATCTAGATTATAGTTCCTCTGTCTATGATCTATTCTACATAAAGCTGAAGTATAAGGTAAGATTCAACTCTGCTATTTCTCCTCTTTAATTATGCTTTATAATATTTATCCACAAAAACATTTACTGCAATATTTTAAAGTGATACAGGAGTCTTCCTTGTTTGAATTTGCAGCAGATGATCAAGATTACCCCATGGACTTTTTCATATTTTCTTTTTGTGGAACTGAATTGAAATGATCTGGCTAAAATTAAATATTTTTGCCAGATAAATATATTTGTTTTATAATTGGTAATTTAAGCATATCATTGCTGAAGCAATCCTATCCAAATACAAACCCATGGATTTCTGTTAGACTTCCTTCTGAATGTGTACAATATAATAAAATCTAAAACTTTGTAATATAATATATAATTAAAAACTTAAAAATTCTCCTCTCCTTACATGTTTTTCTTTCTTTCTTTTCTTTTCTTTTCAGCATCCAGCCAAGATGGATTTTTAAAAAATGTTCAATGTTGGACTTATTTGATGTTTGGGTCAATGTTTTTCCATTTTTGGAATTTTTTTTCTTTTTTCTCTGTTTTGTATTTTCTTTAATTTATTGTATTTTGTATTTTATTCTCATTTCTATCAATCAAAATGTAATAAATGTATATTTTTTAAAAAGTATATATAAAAGACTTTTTGTTGGACCCTAGTTTCAAATTCATTAAGGAAATGGTTGCTCATGTAATTCAGTGGGATGTTCTTTTTATTGATTCTTGAAAAGTCTATTAAAAAACCGTTTCTGAAATGCTTTGCAGCCATAACTTCCGCTGAAAGTTTTAGATGCAATGTTTACCTTGTGGCCAAGAGGCAGCTAGGATGTTCCAGTGAAATCACAGGTTTATTTTTATGGTAGCTATTCAGACTTTTCTGTGGGTAATATGTTTCCATTCACATATAAATTCCAAAAAGACCCTCGGTATGTATTTCCGTTAAATTGCTGGGAAAAAAACACATTAGAATATGATGTGTATCTCCTGTTCCACAATTGCTGGAAAACTAGTCATATCGTTGTTGATTGCTGACAGTTGTATTTATGAATGCAAAATACATACAGGTAGTCCTCAACTTGCAACAGCTCTTTCAAAGTTACGATGGCGCTGAAAAAAGCGATGATTGTTTTTCACAGTTACAACTGTTGTAGCATCCCCATAGTCACATGATCAAAATTCAGATATTTGATGACTAGTTCATATTTGTGACAGTTGCTATGTCACAGGATCCCATGATCAACTTTTGCGATCTTCTGACAAGCAAAATCAATGAGAAAATCAGATTACAATCACTTAGCAGCCGGGTTACTAAATTAACAACTGCGTGATTCACTCAACCACTGAGGCAAGAAATGTTGTCAAAATGGAGGCAAAACTCATTGAACAAAGTCTCACTTAACAACATAAATTTTGGGCACAATTGTAGTTGTACATTGAGGACAGCCTGTTCTAACTCTGAAAAGATAAAACCTGATATATCTGTTCACATGATAGATAACCAATTGCAGCTCAAGTGAACCCAATTTGGATTAACTGTTTAGAGTTTTTGCTTGCATAAAAGGTTGTAGTATGAATTAAATACATAAACATGGAAGCTAATTCTCAGCTATAATATCATTAGTTTTTGTTTTTGTATGTTGGTTTAGTATCCAGGTTTCACACACACACACACACACATACACACACACATTGTAGATTTTGGATGAGCTTCAAATCAATTGAATAGACACAAGGACAGTTTTTTCCTGAAAGCCATCACTCTGCTAAACAAATAATTCCCTCAACACTGTTCAACTATTTACACAGTCTGCACTACTATTGCTGTTAATCTTCTCATCACTCCTTATCACCTATCCCCTCCCACTTGTGATTGTAGGACTGTAACTTTGTCACTTGTATCCTTATGATTTATATTGACTGTTTCCTAGTATGATTTGATTGCTGTTTGTACCCTATGATTGTCATTGAGTATTGTGTGTTATGATTCTTGATTCTTAATTTATGTATACTGAGAGTATTTACCAAAACAAATTCCTTGTGTGTCCAATTACACTTGGCCAATAAAGTATTCTATTCTATTCTATTCTATTCTATTCTATTCTATTCTATTCTATTCTATTCTATTCTATTCTATTCTAATTCTATTCTATTCTATTCCTATTCCTATTCCTATTCCTATTCCTATTCCTATTCCTATTCTATTCCTATTCCTATTCCTATTCCTATTCCTATTCCTATTCCCATTCCCATTCCCATTCCCATTCCCATTCCTATTCTATTTCTATTTCTATTTCTATTTCTATTTCTATTTCTATTTCTA
>BLBF01000056.1:16198356-16284649 GCA_015471245.1 Laticauda colubrina
TTCTATTTCTATTTCTATTTCTATTTCTATTTCTATTTCTATTTCTATTTCTATTTCTATTTCTATTTCTATTTCTATTTCTATTCTATTCTATTTCTGTTCTATTCTATTTCTATTCTATTTCTATTCTATTTCTATTCTATTTCTATTCTATTCTGTTCTAAACTATTCTATTCTATTCTATACATTTTGAACCTTCAAGACTCATTTTCTAAGGCAGGGCTCTCCAACCTTAGCAATTTTAAGACTTGTGGACTAAGAGTTTGCTGGCTGAGGAATTCTGGGAGCTGAAGCCCACAAGCCTTAAAAGTTGGCAAGATTGGAGACCCCTGATCTAAGGGAAAATGAGTCTCTCAGAATCTAAAGGAATGGTTTGGACAAAACTCAGCAGCAATTTTTCACATGGCTGTTGATAAAAATAGGATTGCCAATGCCCGATGATGGATATGGCACAAGAAGAAGACTCATTAGTTCTGAAACGATAAATATGTGTCTAGACCAGATCACTGCAGATGACATCTGCATGCCTGAATGCTCCATATACGTACCTGAATGCTCCATAAAATTACATCCCTCACCATCCATGTTTTCCTTGGGGGGGGGGGGAGACTTGTAGGTTAATAAAGGTAGTGTAAATTTCTTTTCCCTGAGGAGTTTTGAATCTTTGGGATTTTTTTTTCCCTTGTGTGCTTTGAAGAGCTCTTTATTTACATTAGTTCATCCTGCAGTCTCAAATGAAACTGTTCAGATATAGATTTATTACTAGGCCTCAAAGAGAATTTCACTCCCCATTTAATGAAATTCAGTGAACGAGCAACCCAAAAATACACTTCAGACTAGCCTATCAGTACAGCTGCTAGAAAGGCTTTGGAAAAGATATTCAAATGCTGCGATGTGTCTATACCTACAAAGATCAGAATCATGCAGGCTTCGGTATTTGCTGTGACACTCTTTGAAACCAAAAATTGGATTTAAAAAGGATAGGAAGAATACTGACCCCTTTGAACTTTGGTGTAGGAGAGGACAAATTTTTGGGCAGAATGGAATATGATTCATAACTGGTCATTTTCAGATGTTCCCAACTAGCTTTGTCCAATCTTGAACCTTCATCTGTGCAATGTTTATTCAGCCCTGGCCCTGCTGTTCTTTAGAAATGCCTTCAAGATGTGACTATCCCTTTTTCAGCATTGGGAGCAGTTTCCCATTGGGATGTGGAGACATTCCTCCAGACACTCCTCTCCAGGTGCAGGGCACCATGTCCTTGACTCTCAGAGAAACAATGTTGTTGAATCTAATCTTCCACCTCTCTATGAAATCCTCCCTCCCAAATTCCCAGGCACTGAATGTGGCAGCCTTGTAGCTTCCAAGTAAAATATGGCTTCCAAGGCTGACAGGGAAGACAATATGAATGTGAGTCAGGTTGCCTATCTTTATTGTTGCTGATTGCTGACAGCTGTATTTGTTTGTTTGTTTGTTTCCAGTTTTTATTATTTTTTACAAATAGTTCAAAGCAGCAAACATAATAAATATTCCTTCTTCTTCCTATTTTCCCCACAACAGCCATCCTGTGAGGTGAGTTGGGCTGAGAGAGAGTGACTGACCCAGTGGGACTAGAACTCACAGTCTCCCACTTTTTTAAATCTGGCACCTTAACCACTAGACCATACTGGCTGTTTCTCATACCTGTTTTCTTGTAAGCCAACTAGACTAGCATTGCCTGAATTGGGTGGTGGCATAAAGTAAGATATAGATAAATGATAGATAGATGATAGATAGATAGACAGACAGACAGACATATATAGATGATAGATTGATAGAATAATAGAATAGACAAGTCAGATAGATGATAGATAGATAATAGATAATGATTGATAGATAGATAGATAGACAGACAAGACAGATAGATGATAGATAGATAATAATCTATTTATAGATAATAGAGAGATGACTGACAGATGATTAGATAAACAGACAAACAGACATATATAGAAGATAGATTGATAGAACGGTAGATAGACAAAACAGATAGATGATAGATAGATAATAGATAGATGATTGACAGAAAATTAGATATAGATAGATAGATGCTTGACAGATGGTTAGATAGATTAGATAGATAGATAGATAGATAGATAGATAGATAGATAGATAGATAGATAGATAGATAGATAGATAGATAGATATAGATGATTGATAGATGATTAGATAGACAGGCAGGCAGGCAGGCAGGTAGAGACAGCAGACAGGCAGACATTGACAGGATCTTAGAGAGTAATTGTCAAATGCATTTGGGAATGTACAGGTTGGGGAAGGCCTTAATCCCTTGGAAGAACTCTGTTTAACCTACAAGTACGCATCTTGAGATGCCAAATTGAGGCAATACCAAGGAGAATGCCTAGGAGAAAATAGGTTTGGAGCCCCTTTCTCTGGAAAGCATTTTTTATGTGCAGAAAGGGATTTTGCTAGCTTTTACATTATTCATGTAATTTTCCCCACTTGAAGTGTAGAGTGAAACAGCCCTGGAGCGGTTTTACATGTGATGATAAAATCATTAGCAAAGCTTGATGTTAAGACCCAATCTGCTGCTCTCTGTAGTGGAAGGAACAAATGCTTTCCACTGTATTTTTTATTTCTTTCTTTGGAATTCCAGTCCAACATTTTCTTCTAGTTGTTCTGTCTTTCTGATTTAAGATTCCAGTTTTAACTTAACTTCTATTGTGATATGCAGTCCTCAGAATGAAAATCACTTGAAATCATTTTCAACAATAACTTTTTTCCATTACAGATGTTACCCCTGCAAAGCTACAGAATTCTTGCTGTGTAGAACTCTTGCCATGTAGATTTTCCATGAATAATGAAAAGTCACTTGACTAAAGTAGGTTACATGAGATTCGGTCACACTGAGATCTACTTCCTCAATTCAGCACTGGCTGCTTTGAGAATGCTTTGTGGGGACCTTTGCAATGACCAGCGACATGGTTCAAATCAGCAGACATATCAGCTTCATTTCTCCGCTACTTTGAGAAAAGTGGTGTGTGTGTTAATTATTTAAGCAAAATATCAGATGAAAGCTCTCCGAAGAGTTATCATAAGGCAGTCAAAAGAATAAAAGAATCAATGCAGGTAGTCCTTAACTTACAATCACAATTCAACCCAAAATTTATGTCACTAAGTGAGACATTTGTCTCATTAGTTAACTACTGAGTTAACTTAACATTAGTTAAGTTTTGCCCCATTTTACGATGTTCCTTGCCATATTTGTTAAGTGAATCACTGCAGTTGTTACGTGAATCTGGCTTCCTCATTGACTTTGCTTGTCAGAAGGTCATAAACATTGATCACATGACCCTGGGAAACTGCAGCCATCCTAAATATGAATGAGATGCCAAGCATCCACATTTCGGTCATGTGACCATGGAGATGTTGCAACATCTGTTGTTGTTCACCATTTGATCTGATGTTCACCATTTGTGAAAAATGGTCACAAGTAATTTTTTTTCAATGTTGTTGTATCTTTGGATGGTTGCAAAAGAAACTGTTGTAAGTTGTATTGGAATGGCCCTACTGATCAGATTGAAAAGAACTGCCCAAGGGTTTTAAACCCATCTGGGAAACTGATCAGAGGCAGTTCCTCTATCAAATGCAACAGGGGCAGGGGAGATATAGTACTTTGAGCCTCAGCAGATGAACATCAGAAAATTAAAATGAAAAATATTGGACACAGATAGCAGCAAACAGAACTGGGAATTGTAGCAATATGGGCAGGGGTGGGCTTCAGCTGGTTCGCACTGGTTCAGGTGAACGGGGTGTTAATTTTACATATGGTTCTGCAAACTGGTTGTTCCGACAACTAGCTGGCCCCACCCACCTCACCCATCTCAGGAGTCCCCACGTGGCCCATTTTGGATCCCAGGTAAATGCAGGGCCCACACGGGGGCTTGGGGAGGGCAAAAAACAGGCCTCTCGGAAGTTCTGGAAGACCGTTTCCTGCTTTCAGAGAGCTTCTGGAGCCTGGGGAAGATGAAAACAGACCTCCCAGAGGCTCGAAGAAAGCCTTCAGAGCCCAGGGAGGGCAAAAATGGGCCTCCCGAAAGTTCTGGGAGGCTGAAAATGGGCCTGTTTCTGGCCTCCAGAGAGCCTACAGAACTGAGAAGGGCAAAAATGCCCCGCAAGGACCATTTTTGCTTCCAGGGTGGTGCAGGAGGCCAACTAGGCCACACCCACCATGGCCACCCTCAGCCAGCAAGAGAGCAGAGAACCGGTTGTTAAATTATCTAAAGCCCACCCCTGCTTATAGGTTGCCAAAAGCACATGGGTTCCTCTGGAACCTGTAGATATTGTCATGTTTCTGTTATAAGCATAATCATTATGCCAGATCATATTATATTAGAATATTTGTGTGGTGTGGTGGCCTAGAGATGAAGCTCTCACCTCAGGAGGCTGTGAATTCGATCCTAAGTAGAGGCAGATATTTCTCTCTCTGGGCACAATGAGAATATATCTGCTGAAAAAACTCCACATTGGCAACAAGAAAGGCATCCAGCCAGTAAAGACTCAGCTCCATTCAGTTGCCAAGACTCCACCCTGCAAAGGATTATGGTTCGTTAAAAGAAGATCTTATTATATTATAATATTTGTCATGTGCTTACAGAGCAGCAATCCTGTTTTTGTAACTACTATCATGAAGATGCTTTATCCATAAAAGGCATCAAGGATAGAATTCTATCTTGCCTAGATAGAATACAGCTGATCCAATAAAAACTTAAAGCCCTGTCACACTGCCCAACGGATGCAAAACGTTTGTAAAAAGGACACAGCAGTCGAGAAAAATGTTCCATCTGTTGTTATCCGCTCTCAAAAGGGGCAAAAATTTGCATAAACAGAGCGGATAACACGGAAAGGAATTGACGGGGGGAGGACGCAGAGCGGATGGAAAGCGGATGCAGAACGGAAGCCTAGCGGATGGAAGCGGATGGGAGCGGATGGCACATCCGCAGGGCTTCCGGGGGGCCTCAGCAAAGCGGACGTGGAACAGATACAGCAGATGCAGAGCGGATGCACAGCGGATGAAGCGGATGCACAGCGGATGCACAGTGGAAGCCTAGCGGACGCCTGGCGTTAATTGCGCATGCGGGGAGGATGCATTGCGTAAGCCCCGCAGATATAAGGGAAGCAGCTCGGAGCAGGTCACCATTCAGAGGAAAGACCTGCTGCCGGACGGATTGACAGCCTTGCCTGCCCTGCCTGCATGCCTGCCTGCAAGCCTTGCTGCAAGCCTTGCTGCCAGCCTCCCTGCCAGCCTTGCTGTCTGCCTGGCTGCCAGACTTCCTGCCAGCCTCCCTGCCAGCCTTGCTGTCTGCCTGCCTGCCAGCCTTGCTGCCAGCCTCCCTGCCAGCCTTGCTGTCTGCATGGCTGCCAGCCTTGCTGCCAGCCTTCCTGCCAGCCTCCCTGCCAGCCTTGCTGTCTGCCTGCCTGCCAGCCTTGCTGCCAGCCAGTCTGCCTCCCAGCCTTGGTGCCTGCCTTCCTGCCAGCCTTGGTTCCTGCCTTCCTGCCAGCCTTGGTTCATGCCTGCCTGCCAGCCTTGGTGCCTGCCTGCCTGCCAGCCTTGGTGTCTGCCTGCCTGCCAGCCTTCCTGCCAGCCTTGGTTCCTGCAGCCTCCCTGCCAGCCAGCAACCCCACAACCATGGGGAAGAACAGAAAGCCTCAGCCATCTGCTACCAGCCCTTGCAAGAGGGACAGGGCCACCATCCCACCCCCTGGCCCTCATTCTGGTTCTGCGGGGGCTTCTGTAGCACGGGCTCGCTCTCCTGGGGCTGGAGCTTCTGCTGCTTCTGCTTCTGGAGGAGCTGATGGTGCGGGATCAGACAAGCATTCCAGCACCAGCCACCTCAACAGCACCTGGACCCTTCAGCCCTGAGACTGAGCGACCAAGAGGAGTGCCAGAGACTCATTTTTGTTTTATAGCTTGTTGTTAATAAAGTCTATCTTTGATTCACACACTTGCTTCATTTCTTTTTTTTAATAAAGTCTTGGTGGAAACTTTTAGAAATGGTTTAACCTTTGCATGCTTGAGGGATGGGTTAAGATAGCAGTGGGATGGGCAGGGATACCTTTGAGATGGGTAATAGCTGTGGGATAGATAAACCTCCAGTGCAAGCATAGTGGGACTGTATGGTCCACCCTCCCAGGTGCCACACCTATGGCCCTTTATTATCAATAACAATGTAATCATTGATCCATACATGTCAACATAAACACAACTCTTTATTAAATGCCCTGTTCATTGTAGGGCCACTCAACATACATGGCCCAATCTCATCAGTGTGATGAGACAGGCTGAAGGAAGCATCCATTAAACATCTATCATCCTGTCTTGCCACTCCACTGCTCCAGCTGGGGAGTTGCACCAGTGTTTCAGGAGATTGCGCTGCTTCTTCCCTTCACGTGAAGCTCTGTTGGGGCCTTGCACATCCTCAGCGTCTATCAGGTTTTGCCCCTGCCTCCATTCCCCAGGCTCCATGTCCCCATTGCCTTGTTGGAGGTCCATGAGCCTGTTCTGCAAGACTGGGTAGCGGGTGCGCATGAGATTGTGCAGGATGCAGCAAGCTTCCATGATCCTCCTCACGGTCTCTGGGCGATGCTGCATGGTGATGAGAAGTACCTGGAACCTGTTGGCCAGGATGCCAAAGGCATTCTCCACCACCCGCCTTGCTCTGGACAGCCTGTAGTTGAAGATCCTCTCTTCACGGGTGAGGTGTCTTGAAGTGTAGGGCTTCATGAGGTAGGTTCTGAGGGAGAAGGCGTCATCCCCCACGATGAAGTAGGGCACATCTTGCGTGTCGTTGGGCAGTGGGTCTGGATCTGGGAAGCCCACGATGAGTTTGCGTTCCAGCCCCTCCTTGAGGTGACTGGCATTGTATACCTGGGCATCTGAAGATGAGCCGTTGCCTGAAGCATCGATGTACATGAACTTGTAGTCAGCATCCACCATGGCAAAGAGGATGATGCTGAAGAAGCCCTTGTAGTTGAAATAAGTGGAGCCCGACTTGGCTGGCGCTTTGCAGGCCACGTGCTTGCCATCGATGGCTCCAACGGTGTGTGGGAAGTTCCACCTCTGACACCACTGCTCTGCAACTTTCTTCCATCCTTCTTCAGTGGAGGGGCACTGGAGGAGCTCCTCCATGTATTCTTCGATGATGGCCTGCACCACTTCTCTGACCACAATGCTGATGGTGTTGTGTGGTATCCTCCAGCCATACTGCATGCTCCTGTAGGTGGTCCCTGAGGCCAGGTGGCGCAGAGTGAGTGCCACCTTGAGCCCAGGTTCCAGACTGGGCTGGAAGTTGGTGTTTGCCTTGGTCAACCTGGGTTTCAGCCGCTCCACAACTTCGTCAAACATGGCTGGAGGCATCCTCATGAAGTTCTGGAATGCACGAGGGTCTTCGTTCCTCAGCTCCACCATCAGCTTGTTGTACAGTCCATACTCTGCTCTTCTGGTGATCCATCTTCGGACCCAGATGCTTCTTGGCCGCCTCTTTTTCTTCCCATAGTAGAGTTCACAGATCCTGTAGATGGCTTCGCACTGTTGCAGAAGGATGGTGGCTGCCAAAAAGACTTTGTTACGATCCACGGTGGACATGACTGGATGCTGTGGAAGAGCAAGAGTCAGATGAAGGCTGCAGAGGTCTGCACCGCAGGGCTGCTGGTCTGAAAGTGAGATCCAGGTGAGTTGCTCCCCCTTTTTATAGGCAGTATAGGTTTTCCCCTAGGTGTCCCTTTGCATCCTCTAGGCATCCTCTAGACATCCTTATTATCCAAGATAGGTCCCCTCTGCGAACGTTTTTTCTGTTTTAAATGCTTTGTTTCCATTCTGCATCCGCTAGGCATCCATTCTGCATCCGTTCCGCGTCCGTTCCGCTTCCTCCCTGTGTCCGTTTACCGCTGGAGCGGATGGAGTTGTGTGGATGCCTAACGGATATAGCGGATGCGTAACGGATGCAGAACGGATGCCTAGCGGATGCCTAGCGGATGCAGAATGGACGCATTGGATACATTTTCCGGTCAAAAGTTTTGAGCAGTTCAAAACTTTCTGAGCGGATGAAACGTCAATAGACGGATGCTGGACGGATAGAGAGTATGAAAAACAGACGCAGTGAGTACAGAACGGATGCATTGCGTTAATCAACGGATGACAAGTGTTTTTCTCCATTTTACATCCTCTTTCCATCCTTTGGTGCAGTGTGACAGGGGCTTAAATATTGAATTTCCTGACCATTTTAGCTTTGCTTTTATCAAGAATTCAAATGTAGTTTATTTCTTTAAAGCAGTGTTTCTCAAGTGGACAGCTTCCAAATGCATTGGGAACTTTAATTTCTGGAATCTGAAAAGCGTTGGATTAAGGAACATTATTGTGACGAGCTGGCCTGAGTTAATAAGTCCTGCAAGAAAAAAAAAATGTTATAAAGGACAGAGATAAGTTTTTACTTATAAGTAGATAAGTAGCATTTCTGACCTCTTTTTGTGGCCTGGTTCAGAATTTAAATCTTTTCCTTCCTCTCTGTAATATATACTCTACAACTTAATCTGCTTGTCCACATAAGCTTCTTAAGAAGTAAATCCACAATTTGCTTTTTCCTTTGCTTCTACCAAACATATATCCATGTGCTTAGCCAATAATCTTCCTATAAGTCTAACATCAAATTATACACCAGGATGTTTTGTCGGTAACTGAAACCACTATCTTTGCAGCTAACAACTTGTAAACTATGCTTGCAGCCCCAAGGATTTGTTTTCGTAACTTGTCTGGCTATAACGTGTCTGCTCCATGGGAGATGATGTTAAAAATATCGCAGACATAATATGTCAAAGCAGACTGTTAAGCTTTTGGTACAAGTGGACCCCATGACACAACTTTACAGCACATAATACCTCTTGTTCAGGACACTAGATATCCTTCTCCCCCCTCCCAATTTTCTGCCCATTCCAGTAACCACACACACCCTTCATTGATTTTCTGTTTTCCCAAAAAAGAAAAATATGGAAAAATATGAAACTAGAGTCGTTCCTGACTCTAGGGGATGGTGCTCATCTCCGTTTCTAAGCCGAAGAGCCAGTACTGTCCAAAGATGTCTCCATGGTCATGTGGTGGCATGATTAAACGCCAAAGGCGCATGAAACACTGTTACCTTCCCACCAAAGTGGTCCCTATTTTTCTACTTGCATTTTTACATGCTTTCAAATTGCTAGGTTGGCAAAAGCTGGGACAAGTAATGGGAGCTCACTCCGTTACACAGCACCAGGGATTTGAACCACTGAACTGCCAACCTTTCTGATCGACCAACTCAGCATCTTAGCCATTGAGCCACTGCTTACAAACAGATTATTTTAATTTGGAACACTGAAAACAAAAGAGAGTATCATTCTTGATACTCTATGTGGAATATTTCCAGTATATTACTTGAGAGAGATAAATAATGCTTTTCTATTAATATATGATCAGAAGCTGTCATTTATCCACAGTGTGGCCTCGTGGTGTTAACGTTGTCTTTTCCCAGATATGGGTTTTCCTTAGAAACCTGTCCCATTTTCTGTGTTCAGTTATCTGAATAGTTTATAATTTTTTCCTTTCCCAGAAATTTTTCCTTTTCCTTTCCCATTTGTGACAGTGATTATTCCAGGAAACCTTTCACTCAGTAAGCTCATTCAACTGGACTTCAGAATTAATTTGATTGTCCAACTACCTTCCATAAAAATTATGTTGTAGGGCACACAAATGAATTTGGGAGAATGTTATCCAGCAAGTAGCTGTACTCTAAAACCACTACCATGATAATATAATAATATGTTAGTGATGCTAATTATTTTCAACATCACATGGAAAAAGCTTTGATTCAAAAGATCCACCATGAAATCAGTTGGGATGAAAAATGGAGTTCTGAGGAAAAACACGGATGTGATTGGATCTAATTTCATGAATAAGACAGACCTTACAATGTGAGGCGTAAATGTCCAGTTATTTATAAATGATCTATTACAGAAAATGTAGATGAAAGAAACCTAGGTTCTCTCAAATTATTTGAAACCCAGCATCCACAAGCCCTTTCCATTTGACCTGTGTTGGATTGATAGAGGGTTGTAGTCCAAGAAATCCACATGCAATCTGATTGGCTACTATGATGGAATGCAATGGGCTGGATTCCCAAAAGGGAAGTTGTACATTCCAGAGGAATCAGAGGCAGTTCACCCCAGATATTTTGTGTGAGAGAAAGAGGGTGAAGACAGACCCTCCATAATAGTTCTCAGAGTACACAATGCAGTGGTGGTATTCAGCCAATTCACACCGGTTCGTGCGAACTGGTAGCAAGGATTTGGCGTGTGCTGTGGAACTTCTGCAGTAGTAACTTCTGGCTGGCCATGCCCTCAACCTGGTTGCCCAGTTGTCGCCCTCACACTTGCTCAACCCACCTGATGCTTGCTTACTCCACCCACCTCCCAACAACTTTTCCCTCCCCCTTCCTACAATCAGCTGTGTCAGGATTCCCCTTGCTTACTTACTGCTTCACCCAGGAGTCTTCCCTGAAGCCCAGAAAAGCAAAAATCCCTCCCCTGCTCCATTTTTTGCCTTCCTGGGCCCCAGGTAGGCCCCAAAATAATCTGTGGAGGGTGCTATGTCCCCTCATGCTCTCTTTTTTTCCTTCCTGAACCCCAGGGAAGCTTTGTGGGAGCAAAACTGCTCCCCCAGGCTTACCAGAAGGCCCCAAAAGCTGGAGAGGGGTGCTACGAAAAGCAAAACTACAAAAAAAATCACACCCACCTAGTTACATGGCCACATCCTCTAGCTACACTCCCTAGCCATGCCCACAGAACCGGTAATAATTTTTTTTTAATCCCACCACTGACACAATGGACGCAGATAATAGAATGCTTCCATTTGGCAAGATTCTGTCTACAAGTACAGTTCAATAAAGAATTTAGCTTGGAAGAATGTCTTTCTTGATTTTGGAGCCTGACTGCAACACTTGAATAGTACTGATTTCCTCTGGACCTCATCCATTATAATACAGAATAATATCTGCAAATAAATGTTAGTAGCCTGAATTGATTGCCTCTCTCTCCTTTCAATTGATAATAGCCATTTTATTCCTCCTGATTGAAATAAAAGCATGTAATTCAATTGATCAGCATTTATTTCTGGATTTTATCAGATGGTTTATGAAATGAGCCATTTATGTTAAATTCTGCTTTCCTGCCATCAAAATAAATTCAAAGTAATAATCTTAATGGGTTTTTATTTTCCTGGTTTTTTTTAATGTAAGCTGCTATTTATTTTTGAGTCTGTCTTGCTGTGGAAGGTTGTAACCACAGGCACTGTATATACACGGTGGAAGCCAACAGACATTTTCAACCCAGATTTTAATTTTGGTTTGACTTTGTTTTCGTTGCTTTCCTAGAAACTCTGTGATAAAGTATTGATATTTTTTTCCAGTTTAAAAGATATTGGTTTTCATAACCCAGACTGCAAACACAGACTCTCTAATTGATTTTTCTCCACCAATCATCTTCTTTTCTGCTCACAAATATCCTAAATCTTTGAGGATATTTGAGATGGTATGGTCCACAGGGATGTCTCAAAGAGCCCTCTGGTGGCTTGCGAGTTGTTCTGTTGCTACAAAGTGCAATTATAATGACAGTCAAGAAGCTGCTTGTGTAGAAATGTTAGGCTCTTTCAAAGCTTAAGTGAAAATTACTTATTGCTTGATTAATAGCTGCCCCACATATTTAACTCTTCTATGCTCAACCATTTTTCCCCAGAGATTTGATGATATGAAAAATATTACAAAATATATTCATGGTGCCTGATTTTTGACACTGAAAGAGATATATGTGATCTTTCCATGATGGATACAAATTGGGCCAGCCCTACTATTTCATGTGGTGGATGGGTGAGGGCAGTTTATCAAGGTTAAACTGTCAAGCATTATTCTACTACCCCTCCGTCTTTTCCTGTTCCACAAAAATGCATACGTTTGAGTTTACTTAAATTTCTAGTCTGGTTTTCATCCAGGAAGACAAGTCAGCAGCATAACAATAGCCCTTACACTTATGTACCGCTTTACAGTGCTTTACAGCCCTCTCTAAGCAGTTTACAGAGTCAGCATATTACCCCCAACAATTTGGGTCCTCATTTTATCCACCATGGAAGGAGGGAAGGCTGAGTCAACTTTGAGCCTGGTGAGATTCGAATTGCCAAATTGTAGGCAGCCAGCAGGCAGCAGAAATAGCCTGCAGTACTGCACTCGAACAACTGTGCCACCATGACTCATATACAAACAGTACACATATCTGTTCATTCTCCAATTACTCCCATAACAACAATCCAGTTGGGAGGTACAGTCTCCAGCCTAAAGTATCTTGTGGGTTTCCATAGCTGATGCAGATTTGAACCTCACTTTCTTTAGAACAATTACAATATTACCATATCCCACTAAATCAGGGGTGTCCAACCTTGGCAACTTCAAGGCTTGTGGGCTTCAACTCCCATGGCTGGCTGGGGATTTCTGGGAGTTGGTCCAGAAGTCTTAAAATTCCCAAGGTTGGACACCTCTACACTAGATGAACCCATAAAGATGTCAAATGTCTGTGTGCTTGCCTGTGTACATTGTATCTCGCCCAATACTGTGGCTCTCAAAGTAGCTAAATATTGGTCTTGAAAACTTTACAGTTTGGAAGTTAGTCTTGGAGGATGTTTCATCAATTAATTTCAACTGGTCCTTAGATGCTTGTCAACATCCATGACCATTTTTTATTGATTCACAACAACATCCATGACCATTTTTATTGATTCATTTTAAGTTAGCTCTTTTAAGTTTCATCCTTAAAGTGTTATTGCCTAGTATTTTGTATCACGTAAGTCATTTTTATTGATTTTTAAAAATTATTCTGTTGTGCACACAGCTATGGAAAGGTTTTTATTGTGAAAGAATGAATAAAATGCATTAAATAAACCTAAAGCTTAGGACAGCCACAATAGAGTTCTATTAGAAATGAGGTGTAAAGCTGTCAAGCTCATAGAAGCAGACCATATTTTATGGTCTACTGAAAAATGAAAAAAATCTTTCTGGGGCAATACCATTCCTGCAGACAACTTTCCAATAACAGAATTTCCCAGACTCACACAAAAAGATCTGTGCCTCAATTCGCCAAAGGATGTGAACCACAACCTTAAGGAAAGGTGGTGTATCTTCAGGCAGTGTCTACCTCAAGTGTTCCAAAGAGAAGCTCTCCGTCAGACTTCAGAAGACAACTGTCTCAGACAGCTGGTCTGATAGATCCTGAAAGAACATCCAACAAATGGCCCTTTCGTTCATTATTATTTATTTTTGTCTTACCAAGCAAGGGGAGAGGTTCTTACAGGATTTTCTCATGCCATAAGAATGCAATTAGCCTTTAGGCAATCGTGCCTCAAAATGGATTTTCCCTGCCAAGAATTTCCACCTTCCTTTCTGTCATTCGTTTCCCTGCAGTTAATTCAAACTTTCATCTATCTCTTCCAAAAAGTGCCTCTGACTATCAGCTTAATGGGGCAGGACATTTTTCCTCCTGGGCAGTGGTTTTGGTTGGGTCAAGGGGGAGAGAAAACACTTGCAATTCTTACTGTGCCTTTGCTCATTTCATTGAGGGAGAGTTTTAAAAAGAGAATGAAAGATCAATTACACAAGGGACAATTCTGTAACCTAGTAAGGGTATAAGAGAATGACAAGCAAAGGGCGCCGATTAAAAGCAAAGCCCTTTAAAATGCTTGGGCATACAAAAAGATTTTCTCCTGGAGCCTAAATGACGGTGACATTGTTCCTAGGCAAGTCTTCCTGAAAAAAAAAAATCATTTTGTAATTGAATGGAAGTGCTTAAAGAGCTTTGTCATTGTCCTTCACCTCCTCTCGCTCTGATAAGAAAGGTGCAGATGGAAGAACTGTGTCAGACTAGGACTACAGCATGGAAAATTTCATATCGATCTTAAAATATAAACTTTTTTTTTTTTTTAGAAAAATCAGAGATGATACCATGACTTTGCACACATGATACCACATACAAGAAGTCCTCGACTTACAATCACAAAAGGTGATCACAATGTCCCAGGGCACTACAGCCATCATAAATACCAGAGGTGGGCTGCTGGGGGTTTGCAGGGGTTTGGGAGAGCCCCTAGCTAAGATTCCGTGCAGTTTCGAGAACCCCCAAATACCATTACTGGCTGGCCCCATCCACCCCTCCCCTCCCCTCCCCTTCCTTCCCAGGAGTCCCCACACCACCTGTTTTGGATGCAGGTAAGAGCAGGCTGCACACAGAGGGTGAAAAATGGGCCTCCCAGAAGTTTAGGAAGGCTGGAAATGGGCCTATTTCCAGCTTCCGGAGCCCGGGAAGGCCATTTTCACTTTCCTTAGGCTTGAGGAAAGCCTCCGGAGCCTAGGGAGGGCAAAAATGCCCCCCGCCATGGTGCAGGAGGCAGACTAGGCCACGCCCACCATGGCCACACCCACTCAGCAACTGAACAGAGAACCCTTTGCTAAAAAGTTTGAAGCCCACCCCTGCTCAACACACTCACATTCCAAAATAGGTCATTGTGTAATCCATCTTCTAAGGCCTCCGCAGTTTGCAGTTGATCTTCAGGAGAACTGCTGCTCACTTTGATCAAAAGATCTTGCTTGTTTCATTACGATCACATTCTGTTTTCCTTCCATGTTATTCTTCTAGCTTTCATTTTATTCTCCTGAGAATCCTGCAAGGAAAGTCAGACTGAGAAATTGTGATCTATGTTACCGGGTGGACTTAAACCCAGTTCTCTCTCCGATTCTATTCCAAAATTGTAACCTTAGTTACCCAATAAAAACCATGATGACATATTAGCATTTCATAGTATTGTGGTGCCTAAGTGAATTGTGTAAGTTGCATAATAATGTGTCTGAAATAACACTATAATTAGTTCCATTACTAGCCACAATGACAGAAAGTAATGGTAATGTGACAGCATAAATATTATTTATTTTAACAGATTAACAGAGTTGGAAGGGACCGTGTAGGTCATCTAGTCCAACCCCCTGTCCAAGCAGGAGACCCTGCACCATTTCTGACAAATGGCAGTCCAATCTCTTCTTGAAAGCCTCCAGTGATGAAGCTCCCAGAACTTTAAAAGGCAACTTCTGTTCCAATGGTTGATTGTTCTGTTAGAAAATTTCTCCTTATTTTCAGGTTGAGTCTCCCCTTGTTCAGTTTCCATCCATTATTCCTTGTCTGGCCTTCAAGTGCCTTGGAAAATAGGTTGACCCCTTCCTCTCTGTGGCAGCCCCTCAAATATTGGAAGACTGCTCTCATGTCTCCCCTGGTCCTTCTCTTCACTAGACTAGCCATGCCCAGTTCCTGCAACAGTTTGTTGTATGTTTTAGCCTCCAGTCCGGTAATCATCCTAGTTGCTCTTCTCTGCACTTTTATTTATTTATAAAATTTATTGGGTACCCATCTTACCACAGGGTAACTCTGGGCAGCTTACAATCATACAAATATGTTTTTCCAATGAGTATGAAAGTCATAGGGTTTGCATTATGGTGTCATAATGGATAATAGGTAAAATATCACTTACCCCCTTTTCCCATGAACACTGTTTTTTTGGATATCCATGGTTATAGTTATTATGCCACATTGAAACTGTGCACTCACAATAAATTTAATTTGGTTAGTCACCTTGGATGTGTAGCTCAGTCAATACAGGTAGTCCTGGATTTACAATGGTTTGTTTATTGATCATTCAAAGTTAAAACGGCATTGAGAAAACTAACTTATGACCATTTTTCACACTTATGACCATTGCAGCCTTCCCATGGTCACATCATCCAATGCTTGGCAATTGACTCATATTTATGCCGGTTCCGAGATCATGTGATCAACTTTTACAACCTTCTGACAAACAAAATCAATGGAGAAGTCAGATTCACTTAGCAGTTGTGTTACTAACTTAACAACAGCACCAATTTACTTAACAGGTGTGGCAAGAAAGATCATAAAATGGGACAAAATTCAATTTAACAAATATCTTGCTTGGGAACAAAAATTTTGGGCTCACTTGTGGTCCTAAGTTGAAGACTGTCTGTATTAACTTTGTTTTGCATGTTCTTCATGAGTTTAATGAATGCAATATTTTCAGTTAATTTATGGTTTAATATATTGGGCAAACTTGGAAAACAGGTAAATTCAATAATCAAGTTAAGGATATTGTGTGAATGATCTGTCAGGGATGAAGCATTTTGTCCTGCTGTTTTCAAGTACAGCTCTCTGGGGGCAATCCATTTCCTCTAGACATCATACATACAGGATCTAGGCTGGTTTTATGAAATATCTCTGGGGAAGAGGAAAAAAAAACTCCAAACATTATTAATGATGAGAAAAAAGAAAGCTCAAGATTACTCCTATTGGGGGGGGGGAGGGGGAAGCCAGTTAGTCCTTCAGTCTGGCATTTTGGGAAAAAAGAGGTTCAAATATCTGCCTTAATGAATTCTCTAATAAATGTGTGTTAAAGTTTGGGCTTATTCCATTTTCAAAATTTAGCACCATGTCTTAGTATCTTATTATTTATTCTTTATCATTTTTGTGAATCTTACTTTCTAGGATGCACTGTTTGTAAGGGTCTAGTACTAAGAGAGAATGAAGCCAAACTGAATAACAAAGTTCTGGGTTAAATGTTACCATTATTTGGCTTTGCTACCCTGGTTTGCAAACCATGATTTATGGCTTAATATAATGTGCAAACTCAGCCAGGGTGAACGAGAGTTGTGGGCTTCGGAGTTGGATTCAGATGGACTTGTGAATAATATTTAAGATGCCAGACACATCACAAACATTGCTACTAGTAAAAGAGATAAAAAAGATGTTTTTCTCTTCATTCAAATGCCAAAAACATAAAGACGCTAAGACATACCTTGTTTTCATACAAATGGAATTTCAAGCTGCCCCAAGATTTATACTTTGCAAGGGTTATTTATATTCTACCATTCCTAGCAGAAGCTGCCTATACTTTTATTTAAAAAGAAAGAAATGATGCAATTTAATGTAGTTCTCCCCATAAATGCTAATAAGTTCCCTGCTTATTAAAATCCTCTCCCTCCAGACGGAGTTGATCCAGAACACTAGTTAATCAGACTTTACATAAGTAATGTTTTAACTATGGAATAGCTCCTTGTTTGCTTGGAAAGCCACAAAAACCCCTGAAAGGAAATGTAGCAGAATAGTGGGAGGACTGAAACCAGGAAACTCATGACCTCATCTTTTCCTCCTGGTGCAGATTGGTTGGCTGGTATCTGGACTACAGTTTAAATTCAGAGGTCTGCAGATGGAAAACAGAAGAAGAGGAAGAGAGTGAGTGAAACTAGCTGAAGTGACTCCAGCCTTGTCTGAGTTTCACTAGCATAGCTGCAGATTGCTGCCTAGGATCTAAGCATCACTCCAGGTACTGAATTGCCTTTCTTCCTACCTGTAACTTTCAAGCTGTGCTGCAATTTATTAAGGGGAAAAGAAAGAAAGCAGGATGCTGGAGACTGTTACCACTGAGAGGGGAGCATTTTGCCTGAAATAGATTCGGTTCCAGTGTTACAGTGCAATTGGCATAACATCTGGGAGCAGATTTAAAGATACAGGAATGATGTCTGCTGCCAAATGAAAATGTGATTAAAAAAACAAACAAATGGCTCGTTCTTAAGATTTACCTCTGGGGAGGGGTGAGGAGTCAAATTGCTGCATGCTTTTGGCTCAAAATGGCTTATGGTCTGCCTTCTGCTATCTCTAGTGCTAAACTGCAGAGGGGGATGGCTGGGTTATGACTAGACCAGAAAGATTGCATCATAGATGTTGACATATCCTCATTCCTTGGGTGTCTCACACTTCGTCTACTTCGCAAGACTCTGGTAGAAGTAACATGGGAAGGCAAAGAAGTGAGTTGGAAGAGGAAGATAAGTTTGTCATGGTTTGGGTAACTAAGGACTATCAACTTCTGTTTTTATTTTAACCATTTCATAAACAGTAGCATCTGACACAGAAATCTCTAGCAGCTCTCTTTCTGCTCTGCAGTTAAAGGCAAAAATAGTCATCATATTAAGATAATTTAGTACTCTGGGGAAAGCATGCAGTGAAAATGTATTCAAGAATATTTCCCTATCTGAAATATCCTGATATCAGAGGACCTCTGAAACCCTCACAGCTCCATCCAAACAGGGTTCAAATTCTTGCTGGTCTCCATTTTGTATACAGCACCTATTTATTTAGCAAAGTATTTCTGGCTAAAAGGGTTGCATTTAATTTCCATTAAAATCATTGGCTCTCCATCTTCTGATGGGCTCTTTAGGAGTATTACTCAGATATAATTTGGTGCAATGTTTTCACATTGATTTTTGCTTTTAGCACAAGTGCTCATTAACCTTGTAAGAGGAAGGGCAATGCCTAGGGAAGGATGCCAGCTCGCCCATCAGCTTGGCTCTGAATACAGTCTTCCATCATGATTCATCAATTTCTCATATATCCCTTGAGTCCTGATTCATCAGCTTTTTTTCCAAAGTGTTATACACAACAGTGTAATCCTATCTGATTTGGAAATCTTTTCAAAATGCTTTAGAAGAAATGACCCAATCAATTAGATGGTATTGCTGCCAAGCATTATAATTATGCTTGAGTTAAATTTATATTCATATGCCTATGCCGGGCAACCAGAGGCAGAAGAAATACCAAACTGTTGTAACCTTCCTTCCCAGAATTTCCATTAAGTTTTGAAATATCTGCCTTTGAATTATTTCATAATATACTCTCACTTTTCCTCCTCCTTCCCAAGAGACTGCATCCTGCTGCAGTAGCAACATCTAAAACTCCTGAATTATGATCAGCATTGAAATGTGTTTCAAATTATTCTCTTTTTATGCACAGATAATAGAATTGTTAAACTGAATATTCGTTATTAGCAATAAGTAAGGAGTTGCTGCATTCCACATTAACAAATTAACAAGAATCTTTAAGTATTAAATATACTAATCATTAGTATATTTCTTACAACCTTATGGTATTATTAAAGTAAAATAGATTTCTTTCGCATGTATTGGATATTTCACAGAACATTTATGCTGGAAATAAGAAATTATTTAGTCCTTTGTGATTAGTGTGTTCATAAGCAGAGATGTTTTGAATCTCTGCTCATGAACATACTATTTAGCAATTCAATGGAAAGATGAACCAAGATTATTATATGTGGCCAAGATTTAATATTATTTTTAAAAACAACTTTTTTCTATATGTACTGTATTACTATATTTGTTGGTGGTTTCTATCTTTTGTGTTTTAAAACAATAACATTAACAAAAAAAAACTGGGTCATTGCACTTATGGAATGTTATGGAAATATGTGCATTTACATCAAGCTAATTGGAATTCATATGTAATATGTACTTTGGCAGAATGTTTCAAACCATGGTTGGTTGAACCAAGTACAGTGGCCTACTTTGCACATAATGTTATGACATAATGAGTGCATTCCCACTTCACATGAAATGAAAAACAAACACACCACCTTATGGCTGGGTGAGTCTCAAAAAATCAGGTCCCAAAATTTCATAGGCCTATAATGTGGTGGAAATAAGCTGAGCCTTTTCTCTCTCACTTTTCATCATCTTTATTTCTGCTTCTTCAAATCACGGCCAGGTGACATGCCGAGATGGAAGAGAGTGATAAATATATAGAGAACTAGAAGGCAGTGACAGTCCACAACTTTTTAGATGGATAATTACTTTTTTTTGTTTTTGTTTAAGAAGGTGCCTTCTAGAAAGGCTTTATCAACACTGCAGACTAGGCAGTTTATTGGTGGATTTCTGATCAATCCATCATGAGACCTTCAGTCTGGAGTTACTGTTTACATATATTTTGACAGTTTTACATATATTTTGACACAGGGAAAATGAATTGTTATTGTTGTTTTGGAACAGGAATCTTTACCAAGTATTTGCAAACTATTCCACAAGGATCAGTCATCATGAAAATTGCAGTGCTTATCTTGTGTCTTTTCACCATTGCCTTTGCCTTACCAGTAAGTATGTTATGCATTTAACAAGTCAATCAAGACTTCCTTAGTGTAGCAAAAAGGAATCAATACTATTTTCTTCTTCTTCTTAAAGATCAGCAAATTGAGACATCATGACGATTCTATGAGTGCAGAAAGAAAACATGTAAGTGTGTATTGTATCTGTGCAGAGAATTGCTTTTATTATTATTTATTATTATTATGATCTTTATTGAACCTCATTCAGTTCAAGTGGATGCAGATTATCTATGTTTCTTATCTAGAGCTTTTAAAATATGGGGTTTTTAAGGTACACTTAAAAAACAGTCAAGAATTGGAACATTATCTTGCTTCAAATCTTAATATTTTACAGTCATGTGGAATTTACTTCTTCACATTTTCTACTTACTAGAATTAAGCCTACATGCGTATAGCTGAGGGAAAAAATACAGCAGCCTCAATTGTTTCCTGTTTACATTTGTGTGTAAACAAACACACTCTTTTCAGTCCTAAAGCATCAGGTATCAATATCATTGAGTGAGACAATTGACAATACCTTTCTCTCTTTTTAAAAAAAGTCCTACTGCTAAAAGAATTGTAATACTTTTATAAAATGCATTTATTTGGGCCATACTTCTCCCCAACTTAAAAAAAAAAAACCTCCCTTTTTTTTACAACCCTGTAATCTTCTCCCCAAACTTCAAGATGTCTATTTCTTGGTTACCAAGGCTGTCCTTTTTGTATCTTTCCAAAATGTTAAAAAAAAAATAAAAACTATCATCTACACCTGAATTCACCACAAAATAGTATTAAGATTCATTTTACTTGCTAACAGGCACTTTGTGCATTGTTTTAGATCTCTTTTCCAATTATTCTTAACACTGATTTTAATAGTTTTCCCAAACGTTTTAGGAAAATGCAGTTTGATAGCAAGGCAACTAGATCAGTGTGGGATTCAAAAATTTTTACTACTGGTTCTGTGGGAGTGCCTTGGTGGACGTGGCTGGGGAAGGATACTGCAAAATCCCCATTCCTTCCCACCCCACTAACCTGCTTTCCAGCTCTGTTCTCCTGTGCAGGGCAATAAAAGAAGACCCAGCCAATCAGCTGAGACTTAGGAGGCAGAGAATAGATGGGACAGGGCCAGTCAGAGGTGGGATTTTCCAGTTCTCCGAACTATTCAACATTTCCACTACTGATTCTCCAGAACTGGTCAGAACCTGCTGAATACCACCTCTGAATTAGATTCTCCTAACTATTTCCTCTCTGTTGCAGGGATCCTTCTACCAAGCCCTAGGTCCTTGCCCTTTAGTGGTGACCAAGCATTGTGATGGTGCATGCTAAATTCTAATGTTTTTGTATTGTTGTAGGACTCCAGAGAAAATGAAGCTTACGCACACCACCATCACCACCACAATTCACACAGCCATGAACACAGTCAAGAGCATGGAAACAGCCATGAAAATAGTCAAGAGTCTCTAGAACATACATCTTCTCAACTGGTATGCAACTCATCTTCTTTGATGAATTGTTAGGAGCTTTCCTCAACCTGGCAGCTTCTGGAGGTGCCTATAAACCTAGATGGCATGGTTTGAAATGGTGCTATCTGGGGATTATGGAGCTGCAAGTCCAAGACACTTAGCTCTAGAGCAGTGATGGCAAACCTTTTTGTTGTGGTGCGCCGAAAGCGTATGCATGCCAGTATCCACAATGCAATGTGTCCCACACCCCCTGCGCATGTGCGCACAACACCACCACCCTGCCCCCTTGCCTGCACTGCACATGCACGCACCTCCCAGCTAGTTTTTGGCCCATTTGAGGCCATTTTTGCCCTTCTGGAGGCTCAAGGGAAGCCTCTGCAACCTCAGGAAGCCAAAAAACAGATCCGTTTTGGCACTTCCAGTATTTCCAGAAGACCTGTTTTTTGGCCGCCTGCAGCTGCAGAGGCTTCCCTTGAGCCTCTGGGAGGGTGAAAATGGCCTCAAGCAGGACAAAAATCAGCTGAGAGCTGCGCGCATGCACAGTGCAATTAAGTTTGGCTGGGGCTCGCGTGTCCGCACAAATGGCTCTGCGTAGCATATGTGGCACATGTGCCATAAGTTTGCCATCATGGCACTAGAGTGAGAAAAATCCTCTCCTTCCCGGAAATACACAAAGTACAAAGAAATGTTGTGGTGGGAGAACCGAGCAAAAATGGGACACAAATTAGCTGTCAGTTGGGCCTAGTCATGGTCAAACAAGGCCTGATGAGATTTAGTGCAAGACATTTTACCTATTAGTCGATTTAGCTTCTTTCCCTATCCATCATTCTCCATACCTCCCACCAGCCCTATTTCCATTCCATTCAATCATCATAGTCATTTAATGACCTCATAATCCCTTGTGGGTTGGAGTCTAGGCAACTGAATGGAGCTGGCAGAGTGTTTTAATGGCTGGATGCCCTTCCTGTTGCCAAGGTGGAGTTTTGTTCAGCAGATATATTCTCATTGTGCCCAAAGAGAGAAATATCTGCCTCTATCTCGGATCGAAGTCACAGCCTCCTGATTGTGAGGCGAGAGCTCCACCTCTAGGCCACCACACTACTCATTTCCATTCCATTCAGCCCAGGTCCTAAATCCTATTATACCTTGAATAAAAAGGGAATCCTAGGAAAGCCTCAACTGGATCCAAATGATTCAGCATCTCCACTAGTCACCAACCAACTGCTTCTGGGAAATCCACCAGCTGAGCTTTATCAGAATACCCTTCCTTCTCCGTTTCTCCACCACAATATGTTCACAATTATACTGCTACTAAAGCTAATCATTAACCATGATTAATGGTTGTTAATATACCTACTGTTCATAAGCTGATATTTTCTCCAGCTATATACAAGGTAGTCCTTGATGTATGACCACAACCTGAGCCCAAAATTTGTTTGTTACTAAGCAAGGCATTAAGTGAGTTCTGCCCCATTTTATGACCTTTCTTGTCACAATTGTTAAGGGTATCATTGCAGTTGTTCAGTTCGTAAGATGGTTGTTAGGTGAATCTGGCTTCCCCATTGACTTTGCTTGTCAGAAGGTCACAAAAGGGGACCCTGGTACACTGCAATCATCATAAATATGAGTCCATTGCTAAGCACCTGGATTTTTATCACGTGATCATGAGGATGCTGCAATGGTCATAAGTGTGAAAAATGGTCACAAATCATTTTTTTCAGTGCTGTTGTAACTTGAAAATGGTCACTAAATGAACTGTGGTAAGTCCAGGACTACCTGTAATAATAAGCTTTCATTGGGCAGGTTTCCTTTTTATGTTATCTGTCCCAGATCCACTGCTCATTTTTATAGCACTTTTATTTCATTTTCAGAACTCTCAGTCTTTGGAAGATCGTGATGAGATCACTGAGCAACAGGTCAGTTTATATTCACTGGTATTTATATACAAATAAACAAAAACAAAAAACAGGCCAAGCGTTCATCACCCTGTTGTGACAACCAACTTGAGTGTATTTGTAGCTTCCTATCGATCCAGTCCAAAAGGAGGCAAAACTCATTCATCTTTAATAATTGTGCCCAAAAAAAAAAAAAAAGGAAGTTCCATAGATTTCATTTGCATTGTAAAAAGTAACACCTGAGTGTTACTGAGCAGCAGTGTCTTTAGATGAGTGTCATATATGCATTTTAATAACAGGCAAACAAATTCATAGTAAGTCAAATTTATAGACAGATAGAGATACAGATAGATAAATGGATATGAAAGGATAGGATAGGATAGGATAGGATAGGATAGGATAGGATAGGATAGGATAAATATTGTGCATTGGGTTTGGTTTCAAAATTCAAATCTTTCAATAGCTTAGAATCGTGATGGTGAACCTATGGCACGCATGCCACAGGTGGCATGCAGAGCCATTTGTGCCGGCATGTGAGCCGCAGACAAACTTACCTCGATGCACATGCATCCACCTCACAGCTGATTTTCAGCTTGTTTGAGGCCTTTTTCGGCCTCCCAAAGGCTTGAAAAAAGCCTCTGCAGACTTTGCAGGCCGAATTATAGGCCCTTTTCGTCACTTCCTGTAATACCGGGAGGTGGGGGGTATAGCGGGGGGAATTGTGCAAGCGCGCCAGTGCATGCACAATTTTTGGCACAGAAGCCCAAAAAGGTTAGCCACCACTAGTTTAGGATATCCTAAACTATTAAAGGTTTGAATTTTGAAACCAAAACCAATGCACAATCCAAAAAAAACCACCCCAAAGGTAATTAAGGCAATTATTTCAGTATGCTGTCATAGGGTTTGCGTTCTGTACAAAATTATTCTGAGGATTGTACCCTGTCAATCTTTTTGATGATTCAGTATGACAAATAATCCAAATAGAGATCCTTTAGAAAGCTTGCAAATTGCATCACACTCATACCGGGAGCACCAAGGCGCTTCCAGGTTGAAAAGATTAGCCGATGATATCACCATTGCCCAGGGGACACCCAGTTGGAGGCTCCTTTCATGTCCCAGTAGGAGCTGGAGCCAAGGATGGGAGCTCACCCTGTCCCATGACAGTATCAGATTTTGAAAGTGGGTTTACTGCTTATCAGTCCAGCGTCCTAATCACGTGAGCCACCATGCACCTTCGGATTATTTCATTTATCTGAAACTTAAGCCTTGAGAGTATAGTCATCAGATTCTTGTTACTGCCAACTAGTGAATAAAAGACATTTTGCATTTGCTTTGGGGTATTACCCTCAGGTTCTGAGGTTTTCATCCTGATGTTTGGCACTGAAAACTAGCTCCCTGTTCTGACCCAGGCTTCCTAAACTGTAATTACACACATACTTATTTTAAAAACAAAAGACTTAGTTTATTGGGAATTGTTTTCATTCCCAGCTAGAATTAATGTCAGTCTCCGAGATAAGCACACACCTTTCAGTTCTGTGAAGTGCTGCCAAAAACAGAAGTATCAAATGAACTAGAAAAGAAACTGAAGTACAAAAAACCCCAACCGAAGTACAAAGAGCTTCAAGAATGACTGAACAGACCGAACTATTTTGCTTCCTGCAAAGGTTTCGTCATCTTGGCCTGACCTTTATAACTTATGGGAGGGGCAATCACCTCCCAGCCTTACTCCCAAGTCGCCCCTTTTGTTCCAGCTGCTCTCACCTGCTAGCAGCTCTGCGCACACATGCACTGGGAACAGGCTCCCCTGGGTCCTCTGCCTCGCTGCTGCTAGGCTCCAAAGGCTCCGGAGGCAACACCCCATTCCCAGATAGTCCTGGCTCTATCTCTGTATTGGACACAGGACCCTCATCTGAGTCCTTTCCAGACTCCCTGACTAGTCCCCATTCTTCCCCACTGTCTGATTCCACTGCTGTCTGCACAGGCTGCCGGCGAACCACAACACTGCCCAGTTTCAATTTCTTGAGTTCATGTACCATCTTCACAAGATACGTCCAAACCTAAAACAAAGTATGTCCTTATGCATGTGGTATAACCAAGTTGCACTGGTTTACTTGCAGACCCTTTTGGCCTCTTCCAGCAAAAGTCATGAAGACGATGATGATCATAGTGATGTTTCCAAAGACGATGATCATTCAGATTCAGATGAATCCGATGAGTCTCATGAAACCTTCACTGACTTTCCCACCTCAGCTCCTATCACTGATTCCTCTGATCACAGAGGAGACGTCCCATCTTATAAGCTCAGGGCAGATATTGACCAGATGAGTTTGGAGAGGTCTGGAAAGGTAAACGCCAGTTGATGGCTTTCTTTTATTGCTTGCACTCACATAAGTGGAGGGGGAACTTGGGATGGCCCAAAAGCAAGTCTATGAGAAGCACCTTTAGCTGCATCTGCTTTAAATCAAGTGATTTAAACATTGGATTTCAATGAACAAGACAAGAATCCTATTTAGAACTACACCGTCCATCTATTATGCTGCTATTCAGACACACAATATTTTTGCCAGGAGGATTTTTGATCTGTGTCTGCCATTGTTTAGTTGCTCTGGTTAATCGCGGAAAATAATGTCTGAGGTGGTTGTTTCACTTTAATCATGCCAATTCCTCCTCCAATTCATCTTCCTTAACCATCTTGTAGTGATTGGCAAACACCATTTGTCACACCAAGTTTTTGATAGCCGGCTATTCAAATGTTACATAATGTGGACAACACTGTTTATGGTTGCTGTGAAGGCACCACCTGTAATAAATATTATCTTGTACATGAGAACTAGCAGGAGGAAGCATATTTTGAGCAAATTAAGCTTAGAAAAACCTGCTACACTTATGTTATAAAAATCCTTCAAAATAAATATTGCAAAGTCTGGGGTTGAAGACACAAGAAACACAAAGTTTCCTTGCTTTAATAATTAGTTGACATAAACATGCTTTACTTTCATTTTTTTAACATCCACATTTCAGATACTTAAGATATTTTTAATAACATTTTTTGCAGTACATTTTCTGGTTTTTTTAGTTGTAGACTAAATGTTGTGACCATAAAATAGTTTGTGGAAATTGTTTTGCTACTTTGTTTCACACCAATGTGACTCTTTTAGAGAAACATGGGAACTGCCACTGGTATAAAGGGACCAGAGTAATCAATTTATTAATCACTTGTCATATGAAGAAAACTTAGCTTCAGCTCATGAAAACACAAAAGCATTGTCACAAAAGATACAAAATGATGATAATAATAATAATACAGGTTGTTGAAATTCATACTGCATATGGCAGTATATTATTCATACGGCAGTATATTATTTAAGTCTTCTTTGTACTTTATCATTTATTTTGCACTTTATTTGTAACACACCATGGATATTTTTTGAAGAAAAGTGGGGTACCAGAGCTAGTTTGGTCTAATGGTTAAGGCACCAGACAGTGGTGGGATTCAAATTGTTTTACCACTGGTTCAGTGGGCGTGGCTTGGTGGGCGTGGCTTGCCTAACGCCGGTGCCCCACATCAGCTGGGGCCTGCAGCGCCGATCAGCTGAGAGGATAAAGAAGAGAAAAGCACAGGGGCAGGTTAGAGGTCCAATCCTGCGCTTTTCTCTTCTTTTTCCTCTCAGATGATTGAGGAGGATTTTTTTTCCTCCTCTCAACTGATCCTCGGCTTCTTTTACTACCAGTTTGGCTGAACCGGGCCGAACCAGTAGCATACCACCACTAACACCAGGCTAGAAAACTAGAGACTGTGAGTTCTAGTTCCGCCTTAGCCGTGAAAGTCACTTTTTCTCAGCCCAACCTAGCAGAGCCCAGTCTAACAGAGCTGCTGTTGTGAGGAAAATACAAGGAGGAAGATATACTGGATATGTTTGCCACCTTGAGTTATTTTTCAAATAATAAAGGCAGGATACAAATTACTAAAATAACTCCTATTGAACTAATAATTCCATGCTAGCTCAGGAATTCTGGGAGTTGAAGTCCATAAGTCATAAAAGGGCCCTATGTTAGAGCTTCTGAAAATACCACCCTCCAGCTTTGTGTTGGAAAGGAAAATCCTTGCAAGTCTTATATGTCGGTCTTGTAGATATTTCTCATGAGAGCCAAGTGACCTTTGATGGTTTCTCTTGTGGACTTTTTCAGTTTGATTCCCAAGATGTTTCTGACGAAGTGGACAGCACCCCAGATGACGAGAGCCATGAATCTTCTAAGGCCCATTCTCTGGAAAGCCACGAAAGAGATGACAAAAGTAGCCTGAGCAATGAAGTTCACAGTGCATTTCATGACATAAGTCTAGAGGACAACAGCCCAGAGAAACCTGAGAGTGTGGAGGACAACAGCAACCACAGCAAAGTTTCCCTAGAAAGCACTGAAAGCAGAGAGCAGGAAAAAGATCACAGTGAGGAACTCCAACAGTTAGACAGCAATCCTGATGACGTCAGCAACCAAACTTTGGAAAGTGCCGAGAATCACCACAGCGCCGAAGACCAGCACAGTGTTGAACATCACGATAGCGTTGAGGACAATGAGGTCATCCTCTAAAAGGGTAGAGTAAGAGAGGCAATACTTATCTGAGGGAGCTCTCCAGACTTTTTGCATGTAAGGGCCCAGCTAAGATCCAAGCCCAACTCCATCACCAGTGTTTTTGTTTTGCTGAGTTGCAAAAAAAAAAAAGAGAGAGAGAGAGAGAGAGAGAAAGAGAAAGAGTGAGAGAAGGGCAACGCAACTTTGACTTGAATGTTCGCTCCCAATTATATACACATAATTCGGATTTCAGGCCATAGCAATTTGTAACTAGCTACAAATGTAAACATGCTTCCCAATCCTGCTCATGCTTATTTGGGAGTCGATCTGATAGATCTTCAGTAGAATTTGCTCCAGATAAACATGCTTAGGATAATAGTGTTTAAAAGGACAATAACCGTAGTCATGATGATTAGAGAATATCAATGCCCTACTTGGTGCATAAGTCCTGCTCTGTCTCACAGTAGCTTGCTCTGAAGGAGAGAGAAAAACACTTGGGGAAAAATCTAGTTTTACATTCCCATTGATTTTTGTGCATCTTACAATGCTATACTTCTGAAATGTTTAATATTGCAGTGTATATTTTGTTGACAGTTGTGAGTTAAATAAAGTGACAAAACTTTATACCTTTGTATAGTTGTCTTGATGGGCTCTTGGGTTAGTCGTATGTGCGACCTCTTGTGGCTGAAGAGAGTGCTTTTTAAGTTATCGGGACAATACAGGTAGCCCTGGACTTATAACCACAACTGAGACCAGAATTTCTACTGCTAAGCAAAGCAGTTGTTAAATGAGCCACGCCTTAATTTTATGACTCTTTTTGGTTAAACAAATCACTACAGCTGTTAAGTGACGTGAATAACATGGCCAGCTGGTTGGAAAGAACACAAATGGGCAATCACATAATGCCTGGACACTGGCAACTATTGTAAAGAGATGCTGGTTGCCAAGTGCTCAAATTTTGATCTTGTGACTATGGGGATCTTGCAATGATAATTAGGTGTAATGATCACCTAATGTACCACTTACCTAGGTGTAAGGACCACTCAGGAGTCACTTTATTCAGTGCTATTCAGAGGTGGTATTCAGCAGGTTCTGACCAGTTCTGGAGAACCGGTAGTGGAAATTTTGACTAGTTCGGAGAACCGGCAAATCCCACCTCTAACTGGCCCCGCCCCCATCTATTCTGTGCCTCCCGAGTCCCAGCTGATTGGCTGGGTCTTCTTTTGTTGCCCTGCATAGGAGAACGGAGCTGAAAAGCAGGTTAGTGGGATGCGGAGAGAATGGGGATTTTGCAGTATCCTTTCCATTCCATGCCCACCAAGCCATGCCCACAGAACCAGTAGTTAAAAAAAATTTGAATCCCACCATTGGTGCTATTGTGACTTCTAATAGTTGCTAAATGAAGCACTGTAATTTGGGGACCACCTATAAAGCAGAGGTCCCCAACCCTAGTCTATGGACCGACTCTGGTCCAAGGCATGCCAGAAATCAGGCCTTATACACAAGTGAAGCCCCATTCATGGGATGCAGGCAGCATACGAAACCACATTCCCTCTGGTCCACAGAAAAACCTCTCTCCACTGAACTGGTCCTTGGTGCCCAAAAGATTGGGGGCCACTGTTGTAAAGGAAGCACAGTAGTTGTTACCAGTTAGTTCAATAGCTCTCCGATCAGATATAACTTCTCAAAATTTGTTCTATTGCTCTGCATAACCAATATAAGATCTGGCAAGTCTTAAGGAATCTCTGCCCTGGTTATTACAACAAACGGAGCCATTTGGTAGAAACCCAATCAGTTATGTATTCAATCATTTTTTTGGTTAAATCAGCCATGGTTGTCTGCAATACATGGGTCAAATCTGTTGGTAGACCTATCTTCATCTTTCTTCAGCCTGGAATTTTCACACATGTGGGGAATACAAGTCCCATTCACAAGCATTCAAGATTAAGACATCTGAATGTGCTGGCAGGTTTAGTGTAAAATGAATTACAACTATGGGCAGAAAGCAGAATATTCACAATCCATGTATCAACAATCTCATTTCCTCCAACTTATATTCATACACTCCTCATTTACACATCTGCTGTTTCATTCTGGACAGCACATCTGCAATATGTATGAGGGCTGGAATAAATTTCAAAAATAGCAATTGAGTAATTATTATTTTCATACGAAAGTCCTTTTTTAAGCCAGAGAATAAGTTTTGACAGCATAGAACTATTAACACCAAAACACAAAGGAACTGAAGACAAACGCCTGCACTGATTCCCATGACAACTGCATGGCCCAGGCAAAAATGCAACGTGGCTAGCTAGTGGATTCTGGGAATTGAAGCCCACAAGTCTTAAGAGTTGCCAAGTTTGAAGACTTCTGCTCCAAATGAAAGTCGCCATCATTCTCATCACCTCTTTTACCCCACTTCCAGCCACCAGTTCCAACAGCACCCCCCAATCTGGCATACTCCAAATGTGAATTCTGAGAAATCCAACCCTAACCCAACATATTTTGAACAGAGAAGAAAAAGCTGGAGAAGATTGCAACACATACTGGGCAAACAATCTGAAACATATTATTGTCACTTTGTGCCTTAGGGCAGGTCCTTCCTTGGTTTATTTCTCTGACCATTAAGCAACTTTGGGCTCCTACCCCTCTTTTCTGATTGTTTCCTAGGCAGTATCTCTTCTCCCCTTTCCTCAAGGTCACTGAGTTAGAATCACTGGCTAAAGGAGAGAGGGAGTAAAGAGGCATTACAGCATGGAGATGTTCCATGGGATGGAGCACTAGTGAAGCTTTTATCTATCAGTTCCCAAGGGAATGCAGCCAATCTGACAAGGTTCTTGTAACTTAGATGGTCAACAATAAAGGAACTGCTTTGGCCTATTCACAGAGTCCTTCTGGCTCCTTGCACCTGACACTTCAGTCTCCCATGCATTCCATTGACAAGGAGCCCTTTCACCCTCTTGCTTTCTTCTAAATCTTTCTTTCAGTCTTTATAGCACTGAAAACAGTTGCAATTCTTTTTCCTTTCCTTATTTATCAAGAGCCAGGTTTCAGGAGCTGCCACCAGGAAGAGGGTGGTCGACCTATTCTCCAAAGCACCTGAAGGCAAAGCACATGAAGCAATGGATGGAAACCAACTCAGGAGAGAAGCAACCTAGAACCAAGGAGAAATTTCCCGACAGTAAGAACAATCAACCAGTGGAACGGCTTGCCTTCAGGAGTTGTAGATACTCCATCATTGGAGATTTTTACGAAGAGACTGGACAGACATTTGTCTAAAATGATAGAGGGTCTCCTGCTTGAGCACCGGGTTGGACTAGAAGACCTCCAAGGTCCCTTGCAATTCTGTTAAATTGAATTCCCAGATTTGTATCTGACATGCCAACTGCCTATGCCTGCAAGACACATAGAATAGAATAGAATAGAATAGAATAGAATAGAATAGAATAGAATAGAATAGAATAGAATAGAATAGAACAGAACAGAACAGAACAGAACAGAACAGAATAGCAGAATTGGAAGGGACCTCAGAGATCTTCTAGTCCAACCCCTTACTCAAGCAGGAAACCCTACACTATTTCAGACAAATGGTTATCCAATCTATTCTTAAAAACCTCCAGTGTTGGAGCATTCACAACTTCTGGAGGTAAACCATTCCACTGATTAATTGTTCTCACTGTCAGGAAATTTCTTTTCAGTTCCAGATTGCTTCCCTCCTTGATTAGTTTCCATCCATTGCTTCTTGTCCTGCCCTCAGGTGCTTTGGAGAATAGCTTGACTCTCTCTTCTTTGTGGCAACCTCTGAAATAACAAAACACTGCTCTCATGTCACCCCTAGTCCTTCTTTTCATCAAACTAGACAAACCCAAATCCAGCAGCCATTCTTTATATGTTTTAGCCTCCAGTCCCTAAATCATCTTTGTTGTTCTTCTCTGCACTCTTTCTACAGTCTCAACATTTGTCTAGCAGTGATTCTCTGGGGTCCCTACACCAGGTTTGGCCTATAGCTGGACCGCCTCAAACACCTGAAGGAAGCAGTTTCTGATTGGGGAAGTTATCTTCGATGCAGTCAGAAAACTACTGTGAAAAGGTAAAAACATCCTGACATTCTTGCTAGACAGACCACACACCGATTCCAGCTGACCTTCAATAAACCCTAGACAGAAATACAAAAGCACAGCTTAAACCTTTTCCTCTTATTGACACTTGGGCTGAAATTAATTAAACATGCCTTATCTTGGGAAATAAACCAATACCAGCAACACAAATCACAACCTTAAAAAGCTCTTCAAAACATTAAAATCCTTTATACACACATTAAAGATTCTCATGGCTGACACCAACATATACAAAATATATAGATTGTCTCATCCTACAAGGTGAGAAGATGGGATTGCTACCCAGACTCAGTGCAAACCCTCAAGGCAAATCATGTCCACAGTACTAACAAAGCCTTAGATCTCTGTATAAATATTTCCAAAAATTTTTAAACATGGCCACGTTTGAGAATCAAACTCTTTTATTGTTTTGCATCCTGTGCTCATTTACCTGGCACCAGAATGGACCAGAAGTTCCATACAACAGAACATCTGGATTTATATTTTATCACTGATTGGACAGAGGGGGGATATAGGCATGTGGGCTTTTGATTTTAGTATCTAAATATAGTATTATTGAAATATTTATCTGTTGTGCATCCTTTGAATTCAATCCCAGGACACTAATAAGTACCGGTGGTAATTATGAAAAATGCCAAGTAGCATTCTGTGACAAGATCAGATAATAGATATAACACTTCCTCCAATTTTTCTACATTTGTCTTTAAAAATTAATTCATGTGGGTGTAGGGCTTTACAGATCACCAAATAACAGCTTTCTCTACTTTTCCATTAATATTACCAGAATAGCTCCTGAGGCCATCTGAATGTTTTCCACGGAACTTAGACAATGGCATCATGCCAAGAGCCTATAAAATAATTGTCATGAAGTAGATTGAAATCTGCAGTTCATTGGTGGTGAATGTATGTAGTGGTGATATTTACAAAATACTACAAAGGTAGCCTATTTCAAAAAAATATAGCTCCAGTCTTCCTGTGAAGTCAGTTTTCTGGTCTACTTCAGAGAGCTGACGCTGCCTGCAGAATTCTGTTCTTTGAAGCTATAGATACATCAAAACATTTGAGTACCTTTTTCAAAGCTTTTATTGTTAACCTACTAAGCATTGGTCTGCAACATATTTCTTGATTGCTTTTTTAAAAAATTACTGTTCATATTCAAACTTCAAAGGAAGAAACTATCCAGTTTTCAGTGAATTATTACTGGATAATTTTATTTAACCACTAAGACACACCTGCATTAAAATACTGCTATTCACGAGAAATCTAAGGGGTGATCATTAATGACTGAAGAAAATCAATTGCCACCATCATAAAAAGGCCATGATATGTTCCTCAGAACTCCTACACTGAATTGAAGGAAATACTATGTACCTCGTTTTTGTTCTCCCACTGAGTCTTTGATGCAAATGTTAGATCACGATAAGGAATATCTTAGCCAGTATAATTTTAACTATATCTTTCTTCCTGAGGCCACCAAAAGAAGAGAAAGTGGGTAAGCAAAAAAGGAAGTAATAAGGAAATTTATGTAAGTCTGACCTCATGAAACTGTGGGTTGATCCTTGGGCAGGATTAAAATTCCTGGGGGTTGTAGGCACCCCAATAGCAGAGATAAAAGTCTCTTCTGAGTCAGAAATTCAAGACACATTGAAGTCCAGTCTAAGTGGTTGGCGCCTTTGGAGAATTTACTCTTCAGATCCAGGTAATGAGATGATTGCATACTATTTTAGAATATGTAGGGCAATACGTACAAGAACCTTGTAAGTGAAACAAGCATTGCTAACCTTAAATTACTGAAGTTATAAGATGATGGCTTCTCTAGGATAACCAGAATTGCTGCTAAGATCTAACTATTGTATAGATCAAAATATTTACTATGCCACACTACACTGTTTATCAATTTATGCAAAATAGGCAACTTAAAGCAGTCGCTCCCATTGGTAGATTCTCTTATCTGCCCTTAGTTATAACTTATATTTCACATCTCTTTTTTAATTTAGCTCTGTCTCTAAATAGGCAAGTGAAAGATTCAAGAAAAGGGACAACCTCACACAGCACATCCTTCCTAGGACCCAACCTTTCCAGCACCCAACATCCAGATAAGTAATGAGGAAACAGGATAGTCAGGGAAGAAACAATAGCCTAGTCAAGAAACCATCAAGGATACCATACTCCAACCAAGATTGGCAGGGACAGCTACTCTATGTAAACAATCAGTAAACTCCATTCTATGAATGTCTCCAAGACATCCAAGCTCTCTTCCAGTTTTTGATAGTGCTGTAGGCACAACTGTCGCTTCTCTGCTGTATTATTGGACTCTCTGGATAAAGACTTTGATCACTGGATGATCAATAGCTCATTTTTTATTAGCTATTGGCATAGCAACTAGCCCCAAGCAATCAACAGCTAACTTATTATTTATTAAATAAACTAATGGTGCAAAAGGGATCATCCAAGGATGTAATGACAGTTCCAGGGAAAGCTGTCTTTTGCAATTGACTCATGGTGATTTTGTCAATGCCGATGATATTCAATAGTGCTCCAGATGTTTTGGACTGGTACCAAAGGAGCCTGTCACTACTGGTGCTCTCTTTGCTTTCTTTTGTCACAGTCTTATTATTGTGGATTACACAGTCAGCCAAATGTTTAGACTAGATTTGGCATATTCATCTACCTATCAAGTCCTTCCCAAGGACCTAGGATAGCAGAGGTTGTTGTTTGATAAGAGTTCACCATCTTTAAATTAGCTTGTTGTGCCAACATAAATAGCTTCTAGTTCAGTGTGTTGTGCACACTCTGGAAAAATCATAATACATAAACAAGCATCTTATGCAAACACAACCACCATGAACAAACGGCGAATGGTTTTCATGGCACTTTTGGGTGATTTCTTTGTATAGTGAGACTAGTCTTCCTGTGGCTATTCAATCACACAACTACAACAAAGAACTCTTGTAGTTAAATTTCAAAATATTGTGCTTAAATGTCAAAATTGTCAGAGCAGGTTTTCTGGTTATGCTTTAATGTACTTTTTGGCACCTTTGCTCTTCAATGGGTATATAGGAATGCATTTTTACCCCTCATCATTTCGGATTTGCAGGGATTGTGAAAACCCACAGGGTCCGTTCCCTGCTCTGAAATATATTTATTGGCTGCAACAATAATATGCTGAATATAATGTAACCATTCCTATACAGCATAGATGGCTGGGGAATTTGGGAATTCTGGGAGTTGAAGTCCTGCACACATCTTCAAGCTGCAAAGGTGGAGAAACACTGCTGTATAATATTATCCATGGGAAGATCATGTTAGTTCCCTTTCCATCTTTCTGACTTCTGTGCTTCTGTTGGTAGTGTCTCAGCCCTGATCTGTATAGCATGCAATAGCAATGAAGAAATCTGGTGAAAAAGTGTAATTTGGTCAGCCACAAAAACCACTGAATGGATAATTCAAGAGAAAGAGGGCAACAAGAAAAAGCAAGGGTTAAAATCTTTGTAACTTTCTGGGTTTATTTTTAAACATTTACCCTCTCATAAAATACTCTACAGGGGAACAGCCACAATGAAAAGCCTTGAGATAATCTGTTGCCTTTTCATCATCATCTTTGCTTTAGCAGTAAGTACATTGCCAATTAAAAAAAAAAAGCCAAGGACAATATATTTGCATTGACAGCAGGAGATGCAATGCTTTTTTCACCATCCCTCTTCTGCTTTGTCTTTTTCCAAGGTTGCTCATCCACTGCCAGACAATGTTTTGGAACAGGTAGAAGCAAAGCAGGTAGGTCAAGCATTATTTCCATAGATCTCTTGGAAAAAATAATAAAGGTTGATTTAATAATTAATTAAATAATCAAAGGTAAAATAATAATAATAATAATAATAATAATAATAATAATAATAATAATAATAATAATAACAATAATAAAATATTGCATGGGAAAAGTATGTTCATTTTCCTCCTCCTCCCCCTTCCCCCCCAAAAAAATCAGGTTCTTATTTTTGCAAATAAATATTGGTTCTGAATATTGGTTCTTTTCTCCTGTTTTAAGGATGATGGCATTCTTGCTCAGGAGCCCGTGCAAAATCAAATATTACCATCACCAAAATTGGTATGTAAAATTTCCTCTTCTGAATATGACTGGTATGATATTTATCATTTTGAATGCTAATGTTTCTCATGTAGCCAGTTCAATAATAGTTAACAAATCCCGAGCAATTCTGAAATACACCAAGGAATTCTAACAACTATATTCCAACATTAATCATTTGTATTTTATTATGTTTATGGTTCTTCCTCCTCCTTTTCCTCCTTCCTTCTTCCTTCTCCTTCTCAAAGTATAACTTTTTATCAAGATTTTTTAAAGGAAGTTAAAAACTGATACAAAAACTGATACAGATGGTCCTCGATTTACAACAGTTCTTTTCGTGACCATTTGAAGTTACAACTGCATTGAAAAAAAGTGACTTATGATTATTTGTCATACTTATGACCACTTCAGCATCCCCATGATCATGCTATCAAAATTCAGATGTTTGGCAACTGGTTCATGTTTATGACGGTTGCAGTGTCCCAGGGTCATCCCTTTTTGCAAACTTTTGACAATCAAAGTCAAAGGAGAAGCCAGATTCACTTAACAGCTGGGTTACCAACTTATCAACTGCAGTGATTCACTTAACAACTGAGGCAAGAAAGGTAGTAAAATGGGGCAAAACTCACTGATCTACTTAACAACATAAATTTTGAGCTCAGTTATAGTCATAAGTTGAGGACTGGCTGTATAAAGTGAGGAAAAAAACACAAAGAAATCAAAGAGAAAGCTAAAAAATGCAAGAAAGGAAAACATTTAAAAAAAAAAAAGGATAAAAGAAAAGCTTCCATTCTATACAGCAATTATAAATGTAATTATAAATGTACTTGCTTACTCAATGCTTATGACATAACTTTGCTCTTTCTATAATCTATAATCATCAAAACCATAAATCATAAATTCATTTTTTCTGTTTTCACACAAAAAGTCTATAATATAAAGGCTTTCCTCTCAACAATAAAATACACATTAACCTTGATTTTGTGGTACCACAGATCTCTATGCCATTCAAATCTCAGGTTATGTTCTTCTAAATGCCTTTTACTTCTCAGCAACACTCTTTCATCCAAACCAAGCAACTTCAAGCTGCAAAATGCAATTTCAAATCAGATAACCTTTTCCTCCTCTTTCCTTTGCATCTTATATTTATTTTACAGTTTGTTCCTTGCCATACTAAATTAACTAAATCCTTTTGCCACTGTTTAATTGGTGCAAGTTATCAAAACAGGTAGTGTCTGAAACAAAAACATCCTTCTATGCAAGACATTCATTTTTATCACAGATATTCTCCCCAGCAACAACAGTTGTAATTTCTCCCCTATTGTACTTTTTAAAAACCTCATCCTACATCTTAACATAGTTACTTTGAAATAAACAATTCATGTTTGTCATAGCAATACCTGGATATTTTACCTTCTACTCAAAACTCATTTTATTCATCTGTTGTGTTTAATCTTCTGTTTTCATGTTTTTGGTTAACATCTTTGTCTTCCGTTTATTAATCTTGAAACCTGTTTGTGCACAAAATTCTTTTAATTTGCTCCTTAAAACTTTTAAAGGATCCTTCAGTGGCAGCACTCCATTTTACGGATACCACAGCAGCTGCTGATGTGCAGAAGCTCCCTGCTGATGACAATGCTCCTTCTTCTGATGTGAGCCAGGCTAATCTCCAGGAACTGCAGGTAGAAGCAATTCTTTTCAGTGCATTAAGCACTAAAGCAGGGCTGGGGAACGATGGCCCCTGTATTACTTACTGGTGGACTTCAACTCCCAGAATGCCTGAGCCATCTCCCAGAATTCCCTGTGGCTTTCAACCCCCAGAATTCCTGAGCCAGCCAGGCTGGCTCCAGAATTCTGGGAGTTGAAGTCCACCAGTCATAAAAAGGCCATTGTTCCCCACCCCTGCACTACAGAGTGTTTATTTATTTATTTTGATTCAATGTGATTTGTACCTAACACTGTGATCACCAAAATGGAAATAAAAACAACAACAACAACAACAATAAACCTTTTTATTGTGAAACAAAATTTTAGCAGCTTATCAAGCCTGGGGCAGAACAGCCATCAGAGACAATCCACCTCCACAATTCCAGACAAAGGGTTCACTTAACTTTCTAACTTAAGGCTGGAGGGGAGAGGAGAAGGTCCCAAGATTTTAATGCCTTCAGAAAGTCGCAGCTCAGAGTCATCCAGATCTAAAAGGGCCTGGTCTTCAACAGGGCAGACTGAGGCATACTTTCTGTGTCCCATCAGATGCCAATGTTTAATCAAAGATACCTGGGATTACACCACTAAGAACAAAATAGTAATAATTAGAACAGTGAAAGACACCAGGCTAAGAACCAGAAGATGGCGAGTTCTAGTTAAGCCTTAAGACACTAAGCCAGCTGGATGACTTTGGGCCAGTCATTCTCTCAGTCCTCGGAAGGAGGCAATGGCAAACCACTTCTGGAAAAAAAACTTGTCAAGGACACAGCATCAACTTTCCAGGAAGTTTTTCCAGTAGCCAATAATGACTATTCAAATACCTACCACCCCGCCTCCCTGCACCCCCAAAAGGAAATCTACAGCAAAAATCAAGTTACTGTGAACTTACTTTGCACAGCACGATATAAAATAAACCTTGGAGATTTTTAATTTCACTGAACAATTGAATTATTCAATAACAAAATGGATGCTTTCTCTCAAAGATACATTTCTGTCAAGATACATTTCTATTAAGTGACAATGTTTCATGATGGAGCGAAGGATAAACATGGAAATGTTCAAAGATGTAATATCTATTTCAGTTCAAATATTTTTAATGAGATTTAGCAGCGGGACAAATAAAAGTACTCCTCAATTTATGACCACAATTGAGGCCAAAATTTCTGTTGCTAAGTGAGGCATTTGTTAAGTGAATTTTGCCCCATTTTACAACCTTTCTTGCCACAGTTGATAAGTGAATCATTGTAGATATTAAGTTAGTCAAATGGTTGTTAAATGAATCTGGCTTCCCCATTGACTTTGCTTGTCAGAAGGCTGCAAAAGGGAATCTCTTTTTGAATCTCTATATAAGGCTGCAAAAGGGAATCTCTATTTATGACTACAACTGTCATAAATATGAGACAGTTACCAAGCACCTGAATTTTGATTGTGTAACCACGGGGGTGCTGCAAAAGTTGTAAGTGTGAATAACATTCATAAACCAGATTTTTCAGTAGTAACTTTGAACTCTCACTAAATGGATTATTTTAAGCCAAGGACTACCTGTAATCTTGAATAAGCAAAGAGTTCACCCCTTTTTATTAACTGCCCCAAATTCTTGTACTTCTGTGCACATCAACAGACAGCACAGTGTTCACTATTCCTCTGGAGAAATAATGCTAGACACAGTTTAATTATTTTTATTTATTTAATACATTTCTTAAACTTTAAATTTTTGACTAATTTTTTATTCCGTTAGAATAAAAGGCAACTTAATATATAATGTATCTGACAGATTTTTGTTTTGTCAAAATGTCATACTTTATTTATTCGATTTTTCTCTTTCCTGTGTTGCTTTATAAGTAATTCAAGGCAGTGAGTGAACATATATTATACTCCTCCCTCCTTCTATTTCCCCCACGATGAGATGAGGTGAGTTAATTAGCCAAAGTCACCCAGCCAGGAATCATGATGAAGGCAGAACTAGAATTCACAGTCTCCCGATTGCTATGTCAACACCTTCACCACCAAACCAAATGATCATACCTTAGAAACAGATAATGTAGGACTGTTTTTGAATACCTCAGAAAGGTAAAAGAGAACAAATGTCCTCCCCACCCTTTTCTATTCATTCTGCTTTAATTATCTATCATCAAGTCACTCGTACATATTTTCATGAATAGGGCAAGTAATAGTAGAGTAAGCAATCTTGGAACATAATGATTCCAACATTAAAATTGAACACATGTTGAACATTAAAATAGTTCTTCCTCACAGCAATGATAAGGTTCACCATTAAAACTAAATTAAATTCCCCATCCTCAAAAGAATAATTTCACTACAGAAATTAACTGATTACCATTTCTCTCTACATAGCAATGTCCCTGCTTGCATAAAGAAAGTTCTGCCTTTGAAAAAGTAACAATTCTCTAGCTTTTTTTTTAAATAACTAAAAATAACTAAAAAATACGAAGACATAAAACAGCAAATTGGAAGCATCGCGTGTACTTTCCCCATTAAACATAAAATAAGAAAATGTCATATAATTCATTGTCCTTTGGCAGAAGCTAAATGGATGGATGTAAAACTTCCTTCCAAAAGTTACATATCTAGTGGAAAACATATGATGGTCACCAGATGGTCACTGGTTTAATGAGAATGTTAAATAAACAACTTTATGGAAAATGTTGCAGTTTTCTTAGTGTCAGCAGAGCCAATGGAATTTTATCTTGCTGTTGTTACAAAAAAATCAGGAAAGAATTTGCCGGTATCTGAAAATATTAAATTAGATTACACCTGAAAGCATAGATTAATTAGATTAGGTTAGGTTAGGTTCAAATTCCCATTTACCCCTATTAAGACAGTTCCCTCCATTCAATTCTTGATATCCAGGATTTAACTGAAATTTTCTGCAAACTATGATTCTTATGGGAACTAGTTTACATTGACTAAAACCTTCACAATGCAGAAGAAAAAGGAGGGCAGATTTGTTCCTACAAATGCAAAGGTGGGTGGGGAAATGTTAAAAAAAAAATGCAAATGAAAGCTTCATCCCCTACTAAAGAGCAGGGCTTTAGTTGTGTGGCACCATTGTGACTTTTTTTACCTCCTTGCAGATGTCTCTGGAAGAGAAGAGACAAACCAAAAATTTCAAAAGCTTGATGACATTTTGAACACCGTCTTGTATGATTTTGGAACTGGTTCCAATAATTTTCATAGTCAAAATAGCTGTCATTTCATTTTTACATGATACAAATGGGAAATAGAATTTACAACAAATTAATACTAAAACAAATCCTCCATTTCTTTTATTTAAAGGTGAATCTATAGTGGGTCTACAAAGCCTATTGACAATGCCTTTTTCTTCTTTTCTTTTTTTACAGGACCCTGAGGCAGTTATGTTCTCAGAGGAAACTTTAGAGGCTATCTTTAATGATACACCTCAAGCAAGAGAATTTCAGAAAGAAGAATAGAGGGAACCTGTATTAGTGCATTCCCTCAGGGGTTGTCAGAATGACTCCAAACTTCATAATAAAATTTAAATTGGAGCATAAATCCACAGTGTCATTGTTCTGAATTATATCAATATTTATTTTCAACGGATTGAAATAATGACTCTGATTTCAGATCATAAAGTCAGACTTAGCAGGTTTCTTAATAAGCAAACTCTATCATTAGCAATCTTGTTTCCTACTGAAATGCCTCTCTCTCTTTTTTAACAACTCCAGTCGTGGTTGGCTTTATTTTATTGAGAAGGAAAAAGAAAGATAAATTCATGGAGCACTAATATTTTACAATAATATAGTTTGATCATTTTAATACAAGAAATAATGATATCAGGTAGCAAGGCCCCGTTATGTATTACTCACAAAATATATACATTCCAGCAGACTTTAGGGTAATAAAACATCCCTTTGTGTAGGCTGGTATTCACCCTGTCAGTTTTTCTTTGGTGCGTTATATTTCTTTCTTCTGGAGGTGTATGGTAATCTTTCTTTCCATTTTGGTGCTTTCTTTTTCTTTGTATCTGTGTATGCTGCCCAAGGTTGGTTGGAGTTGAATGGCTTCTAAATTAAACAAGTAAAATTATTTTTAAAATTCAACCAATCCACAGTAAATAAGCAGCGTTGTTCAACTGAACATCTAGTTTATTTATTTGTATCCCACCTTTACTACTTTTACGAATAACTCAAGGCAGCAAATATACTCTTTTTGGTCTATTAGTGCTTAAAGCAGGGGTTCCCAAACTTGGCAACTTTAAGACTTGTAGACTTCAACTCCCAGTTGAATCTTCAATTCTGGGAGTTGAAGTCCAAAAGTCTTAAAGTTGCCAAATTTGGAGACCTCTGGCTTAAAGCATCAGGCTAGAAAGCTGTAGACTGTGAATTCAAGTCTCTCCTTAGCCAGGAAAGCCAACTGGATGACTTTGGGTCACTCTCTCAGTCCAATCCTTTCACAATATGTTGTGGGGGGAAAGAGGAGGAAAGTGCGTTGGATATGTTAGCCACTTTGAGTCCTCTACTCCCAGGATAGTTAGGACTGCAGAAAATCTCCCAGGATAGTTAGGACTGCAGAAAAAAAAAACCTGCCTGCCTTCCATAGACCTATTATATATTGCAAAGGTCAGGAGAAGCTGAGAAAATAACTGGAGACTTCTCGCATCCTGGACATAAAACTGTTTCAATTCCTCCCCTTAGGATGATGCCACAGCGCATTGCATACCAAAACAACCAGACACAGGGAGTGGTTTTTTTTCCTTGCACCTTCACTCTGTTAACACCTACTCTTCATAGTATTGTTTCATGCCTAAGCATATTTACCCATTTTGTATGGCTTGAATATCATTAATATTCTTCTCATCTTTATTACCCCCTCATGTATTGTGATAATGGTTGATGTTTTGCTTGTACACTGATAGCTTCTGCACCAAATTCTTTGTCTGTCTAATCACCCTTGACCAAATAAAATATAGACAGGCAGACAGACAAGCAGGAAGGCAGATACTGTAGATAGATGGTAGATGATAGATAGATAAGATAGATAGATAGATAGATAGATAGATAGATAGATAGATAGATAGAAAGAAGATAAGGTGATAGATAACTATATAGCCATATGGCTATAGGTAGATATAAAATCTTTCTTCCTAAGTTCTAATCAGGGCTGAGCATTTGGAGCACAGCCAAGGTCAGGTAAATGCTTTGTTATAGAATAGAATACAGGTAGTCCTCAATTTTCAATCTTTTGTTTAATGACTGTTTGAAGTTAAAAACGGCACTGGAAAAAGTGACTTGTGACTGTTTTTCACACTTACGACCGTTGCAGCATCCCCACGGTCACATGGTCAAAATCATACGCTTGGCAACTCACAGTTACAGGAACTGGGCTTGGCTAGTCTAGTGAAGACAGGTGTCTTCAGAGGGCCCCACGGCAGAGACCCCTCCGACAGCTGCACTCCCCATGCCGGCAGACTTGGAGGATCCCGTGGAGGATGACGCCCTGCTGTCACAAATGGAGGAAGAAGCAGCAGCCACCAGAGGCCAACCCACCCCAACCCCCAGCTCCAGACGATGCAGGCAGAGAGGCAGACTGGAGGGCCAGCACCAGAGCGTGCTGTTGGAGATCAGGGACACAATGAAGACCAGCACAGAACTTCTCTCTCAGCTGGTCCACAGCGACATTCCATCCTCGGACTGGAAGTCCTTCATCACCTACGTGAGCCAGACCCTCAGGGACCTGCCCGAGGCCCAGTACTAGGTGATAAAGCAGAAGATCACAGCACTTCTGCACAACCCTCAAGGCCCAGCTGAAGCTGCTCCTACCCAGTCCAGGTCTGCTCCTCCACCCCAAGCGATGTCACAGCCCTTCCACGGATTTCAACAGCCCCTCACCTACCAAGGCTACCACTACCAGGACTTCCCACAGCAGAAGCAGAACTTCCCAGTCCGGGCCCAGGTTCATCGCACGCCAAACGCCACTCTTCACCCAGCTGCAGATCAGACAGCCCCACTACACTCCTCCTTCCTCCACCCCACAGCCAAGCCCGTCAACGGACAATCTGTCATCAGTATTGGGCCTGACATCTCAAGTCCTTGATGAAGGGCCTCTCAACCTCACGGGACTGAGTCAGCTCTCGGATAGCTTCCTGAACACACCATCCCGTTGTACCCTTGGGGCCAAGCACCCCAATGGTGCCTCAGACCAGCACTCAAGCCACAGCCACCTCCACAGTCTCTGCCCGCTTAACAACTGAAACCAGGGACATAACTCAGAGTGACTGAGAATAGTGTCAGAGACTGAGTTGTACTTGTTAAGTTTATCTTTGCTTAAGACACTTTACTTGACTCATTTTGCTTTTTTAATGAAGTCATAAAGTTTACCTAAGAAAGTTAATAAAGGTTATCTTTGCTTAACACACTTAATACAGTTTACTTGGTTCATTTTGCTTATTTAATAAAGTCATAAAATTAAGAAAGTTAATAAAGATTATCTTTGCTTAAGACACTTAAGACACTTTACTTGGTTCATTTTGCTTATTTAATAGTCATAAAGTTTACCTAAGAAACTTAATAAAGGTTATCTTTGCTTAAGACACTTGGTTCATTTTTTTTACTTAATAAAGTGTTGGTGAAAACTTTTAAAAAATGGTAAAGCCTTTGCATGCTTGTGGGATAGATAAGGATAGTTGTGGGATAGATAAACCTCCAGTGCAAGTATAGTGGCACTCTATGGTCCACCATCCCAGCTGCCACACATATGGACCTTTTTTATCAATAACAATTTATTCATTGAGAAACACATTTTAAAATAAACAAAGCTCTTCATTAATGCCCTATTCATTGTAGGACCACTCAACATACATGGCATAATCTCATCAGTGTTATGCGATAGGCTAAAGGAAGCATCCATTAATCATCTATCATCCTGTCTTGCCACTCCACTGCTCCAGCTGGGGAGTAGCACCAGTGTCTCAGTAGGTTGCGCTGCTTCTTCCCTTCATGTGAAGCTCTGTTGGGGCCTTGTACATCCACAGTGTCTATCAGGTTAAGTCCTTGCCTCCATTCACCAGGCTCCATGTCCCCATTGCCTTGTTGACGGTCCACAAGTCTGTTCTGCAACACTGGGTGTCGGGTGCGCATGAGATTGTGCAGGATGCAGCAAGCTTCCACGATGCTCCTCACAGTCTCTGGGTCATGCTGCATGGTGGTGAGAAGTATCTGGAACTTGTTGGCCAGGATGCCAAAGGCGTTCTCCACCACCCGTCTTGCCCTGGACAGCCTGTAGTTGAAGATCCTCTCTTCACGGGTGAGGTATCTTGAACTATATGGCTTCATGAGGTAGGTTCTGAGGGAGAATGCGTCATCACCAACGATGAAGTAGGGCACATCTTGTGTGTCACTGGGTAGGGGGTCGGGGTCTGGATCTGGAAAACCCATGATGAGGTTGCGTTCCAGCCCATCCTTGAGGTCACTTGCATTGTATACCTGGCCATCTGAAGCTGACCCATTGCCTGAAGCATCTATGTAGATGAACTTGTAGTCAGCTTCAAGCATGGCAAAGAGGATGATACTGAAGAAGCCCTTGTAGTTGTAATAAGTGGGCCCTGAGTTGGCTGGAGCTTTGCAGGCCACGTGTTTCCAATCTATGGCTCCAACGGTGTGGGGAAAGTTCCACCTCTGATACCACTCTTCTGCAAGTTTTCTCCAGCCTTGTTCAGTGGTGGGGCACTTGAGGAGCTCCTCCACATATTCTTTGATGATGGCGTGCACCACTTCTCTGACCACTTTGCTGATGCTGTTGTGTGGCACCCTCCATGCATACTGCATGTTTCTGTATGTGGTTCCAGAGGCCAGGTGCCGCAGAGTCAGTGCTACCTTCAGTCCAGGGTCCAGGTTGGGATGGAAGTTGGTGCTAGGCTTGGTCAACCTGGGTCTCAGACACTCTACAAGTTCGTCAAACATGGCTGGTGGCATCTTCATGAAGTGAAGGAATGCACGAGGGTCTTCATTCCTCAGCTCCACCATCAACTGGTCATACAGTCCAAACTCCATTCTTCTCACGATCCATCCTCGGACCCACACAGCTTTTGGACTTCTCCTTGTTCTCCTTCTGTATAAAAGTTGAAACAGTCTGAACAGGTTTTGGTTCTGGTGATGAATGAGCGCAGTTACCATAAGGAGTGTGTCATGATCCATGGTGGAGAACAATTGATGATGTGGAAGACCAAGACCAAGGGTGAAGAGGTCTATACACCATGGCTGCTGGACTCATACTGAGATCCAGATGATTTTCTCCCCCTTTTTATAGGAAATATGGGTTGTCCGCTAGGTGTCCTTCTACATACTCTAGACATACTCCAAACATCCTAAATGTACAAGATACATCCCAGATACTAATGTTTTGTCCGTTTTTAATCCTTTATATACGAGATGCATACACTTACATCCTTTCTATTTCCGTGCTACTAGCACTGTGTGGACGTTCCGTGTACCTTTCGTTTCCTCCCTCTGTTTTCAACTGCAGCGGATGTGAGTTAAGGGGATGGCCAGAGGATGCAGAGAGGATACAGTGGACGTTTAACGGATAACAGACACAGAACGTTTGTTGCCCGTATATGTCGCGGATGTACACCGTACGCGGCAGAAAGTTCATCTGTTCACAAAGTTTTGTGCAGCTCAAAACTTCTTGCACAGATGAAATCTCAATGGACAGATGCTCAATGGATAGAGCGTATGAAACACGGATGCATAGCGTTTTCCAACGGATGGCAAGCTTTTTTTTAACGTTTTACATCCTCTTTGCATCTCTAAGTGCAGTGGGACCGGGCCTTGAGGAGAAACCTTCTGACAGTGAGAGAGCAATCAACCCATGGAACTGAAGTTGCCTTCAGAAGTTGTGGGAGCTTCATCACTGGAGGCTTTCAAGGAGATTGGACTGCCATTTGTCAGAAATGGTGTAGGGTCTCCTGCTTGGGCGCGGGTGGTGGTGGACTAGATGACCTACTAGGTCCCTTCCAACTCTATCTGTTTATCATATTTATGACAGTTGCAGAGGGGGGAGTTAATGCAATCCCCTTTGGTGACCTTGACAAGCAAAATCAATGGGGAAGCCGGATTCATCTATCGACCATGTTGTTACTAACTTAGCACACACAATGATTCACTTAACAACTGTGGCAAGAAAGGTCGATTTTACAAGGCAAAACTCACGAAACAAATGTTTCACTTAGCAACATAAATGTTGGGCTCAACTGTGGTCAGAACTCGAGGACTATCTTGTCCTGTGTCCCGATCATCAGTTTCTCCCTGGTAATCCACTGGATCTTCCAGTCACCCCATGGAGGGCTTAAGCCCTCCAGAGCCAGCGCCCCACGCATCCTTTGCTCTCTGGGAATCAGATTCCATCCCTGGAAATCACTCCAAGGAAACTCGGGGAGATTTCACTCCTGCGAAAACCTTCTCAGAGATCCCACTTCCCTCGCAAAGGAAGCCCGCTGAGCTCGGGAACTTCCCTCCACTTTCGCCCATCCAAGGAGGCCTTTGGCTCCGCCATCCTGGCTACCGCGGCGCTGTGGGCGGGGATGGAGAGAAAAGGGCGCTCTCTTCCCGCCCCGTTTCCTCGGCGGGGCTGTGGGAAAGTTTCTGAGGCGGCGGGGCTTGCAAAGGGGACAATGGCGGGCGCGGGGGGCGGCGGCGGCGGCGGCGGCGGCGGCCGAGCGGGACTTTGTCCCCCGGGCGGCCTTGAGCAGCTGGAGCTGGGGCAGCTCGGACAACCTTCTGGCTCGCCCTCGCCGCCGCTTTCCACTTGCTCGAGGCAGGCCTGGAGCCGGGACAACCCGGTTTTTGAGCCCGAGGAAGAAAACCCGGCCAGGGTGGCGACGGCTGTAGCCGGGCCGGTGCTGAGGATGGACGTGGAGTGGGGCCGGGGCGAAGCGGCCTCGCCGACGTCCGGCGGGCCCGGCGCTCGAAGCGGAGACGCCGCGCAGGGGAGGCAACGGCGGCGCAGGCGGAGGGGCGAGGAGGAGGAGGAGGAGGATGAAGACGAAGACGGAGACGGAGGGGAGCGGGGCCATCCCTTCCCCGCGGGCGTAGGAGCGGGAGACGCCCTGGCCGCGCGCTTCGCTCCCGAAGAGAGCAACGGCGAGGCCGCGGAGCCCCCGCCGCACCGGATCGCCTGGGCCAAAGGGCTGGCGAGCCGACTGCGAGGTGAGTGAGCGGCCGCCTGGCTCAGCCTCGTCTCCCCGCCCCTGGAAGAGGCCCTTCCCGTGCCTTGCCTGGAAGGAAGGAAGGGCAGCCTTTGGCTGATGCATTTACCTGTGCATCTACCTGCCTTGGGCAACTTACTTACTTACTTACTTACTTACTTACTTACTTACTTACTTACTTACTTACTTTGTTTGTTTATTTATTTGTTTATTTATTTATTTATATGACAAGCAATTATTAGTATAAATAATAAGTATAAACATGGTTATGAATACATGAAATGGATACGTATAAGACCAAAGAAAGAATAGGACAGGGACGGTACTCTCCACATCCAACTCTCCCCGGGACAAAAGTTGCTTTAATATCTAAGTAATCGCTACTTCAAATAGACTCCTTAAAGAAAGGATGCAAAAGGTTAGATGAGAGAGAGTAAGTAGTAGAGAGACGAGGGGGCAAAAAGAGGAGGGAGAGGAAGAGGGGGAAGAAAGCAAGGCAAAGAAGTTGAACAAGACAGAAACAAGAAATGGAGATACAGGGAAAAGGTAACAAGGATTGTAACCATAAGCTTGTTTAGAGATAATGGGTGAAAATTTAATTGTAAAAGGGATTCTGTCGTGGTACATAAGATAGCATTGTTATGTTACAATAGAAATAATTTTAGAAAATATGATGATGGATAAAATATTTATTGTAATGTAGTGGGATGTTTGTTAATAAATAAAGGAATTAAAATGATTGAGAGAATTAAGAGGGAACATTTTTAATTATTAGTAATGATTTATAAAAATATAAGTAAGAAATATGGGAAAAAAAGAATTAATCATGGAAAGTTTATAAGTGTTCCCAAAGAAGTATGATATTCAATTGAAAAGAAATGTTAAAGATGTTAAGATTTTAATGCATATTAATGATAGAATTGAATTGGAATGGAATGTGTGTTTTATTTACATATGTATATAATTTTTTCTTTTTAAGAATATACTGTCTATTTTAAGAATGTACCAAGCAGAATCCGATTGGAAGTTATATATTATATTGAATGCTATAATTTTAAAGCTATACATTGAAGCTTAAATAAGAGTTTGAATGGACAAAATTAAAGGATATAAAGGTGTCATGGTAACTAAAGGGAAAAATTTGTTTAATAAGAAAAGATAATATCAAATTGTAACAGGACAGGCAAATGATTTGAATTGAGATGAGATAATTTTTTTATAATGATTTGAATTGAGATGAGATAATTAAAACACAATTGAGAAAATTAAAAGAGGGGAAAAACTATCTAGAAAATATAAAATGGTAATAAGATATGGAATAGAATATAAAAATGAGCATGGAATTGAGTTTTGTATCTGTATGAAGAAGTGATAACCTGGGACCATGCTATTTTCCAAAAATATGTTTTATTTGTATTTTGTTTTTTGTGAAAACCCAAATAAAATTTTCAAAAAAAAAAAAAGGATGCAAAAGGAAGGGACAAAAATTCAAATATTTCTTTTAATTGTTTTAAAGCCAAGGTCTTCAAACTTGGCAACTTTTAAGCCTTGTGGACTTCAAATTCCAGAATTCTGGGAATTGAAGTCCACAAGTCTTAAAGTTGCCAAGTTTGGGGATCTCTGGTTTAAAGAATAAAATAGAATTGTTGGATTGTAAGTTTTCCCCCAGCAAATTTGAATTGGCCCGTGCCAAGTTGGCTGTAACAGAAGGCAAGTTGGCCATGGTGAGTTTTCCCATTCCATCTACCTGTGGCTGCCAGGAGGACTGGGATCTGAAAGGGGCAGAACAAAGCTCCAAAAAAAAAAAAAAAAAAAAAGTGAAGCAGGATGAGAGGCCATCAGGAGAGCCCAGGGTTGTAGATTAGTTAGACTGAGAATTCAAAAAAAAAAAAGAAAGAAAGAAAAGATTCCAGAAAATAATAACCAACAACTTCCATAATGTTTAGCAAAACAACTGTACTGGCTCAAAAGGCACTGAATGGTAGTTATAAAGAGGAAGGGGTTACAGTGTATTTTTGGTTCTATGAACTTCAAGGTGCTTTTTTTTTTTTCATTTTTTAACTTGAAGTTTAATAATTGTTATCTGGATTTTATTCCTTTGGTGGATGGCTCAGCTTTTTCCAAAGTGATATCCTCCAGATGGATTTGATGTTGACTTTAAATTGCGGTCTGTGTGTGTTTTAATTTGAGAAAGAATAGTTGTGAATAAAAGTTTTGGAGCTTTCTTTATAGCCCCAAACATAATGTGCCTAGATGCTCTCATTTTGGACTTAAGAATTTCCAGATGGTATTGTGACAAAATTTACAGTATCTATAGCCTTTAACTGGGTGAAATGCTACATCATAAGACAAAACTTTTACAAGCAAAATATCTTTAATGGGCTACTGGACAGAACACATACAAAATCTGAAAGCCATGACTCCTGTGGAATTGAGATTTGGCAAATTTTATAAAGCACTGTATGGCATAAACATTGTTAACAAAGCTTTTATGCTAATACAAAATATTATAAAACATTTCCTGTGGTCAGCTGCTAATGTTTAGCAATAACACATTTACAGTGATGTGGATTCCTTTCAAGGCAGATTCCTTTCTGAATATCTACTTGAATTTTTAAAAGCTTCTCAAGTTCAGGGAATCCTTGACTTAATAGCAGTTCGTTTGAACTGAATTGAATTCAATTCTTTATTGTCATTGTACGTATATACGCAGTATACATACAACAAAATTCAGATAACACCCAGAGACCAAACTCAACATGCACACACACACGACAATCCCCAAACACCTCCCCACCCACTAAAATTCCCCGGATCCTAAAACCACACAAGCATCCACACAACAGACCAAGTAATACTGTCCAACAGCTTGCTACTCATTGTTAAGTGCAATTATAGCTCTGGGATAAAAGCTATTCAGAAAATGTGTGGTCCAAGTTTAGAGACGGTTACCACAGCATTGAAAAAAGTGGCTCATGACTGTTTTTCACACTTATGACCGCTGCAACATCCTGATGGTCACATGATCAGAATTCGGATGCTTGGTAACTGACTCATATTTGCAGTATCCTGGGATCATGTGATCACTTTTTGTGACCTCACAAGCAGAGTCAATAGGGAAACCAGATTCAATTTAACAACCATGTTGTTAACTTAACATCTGCAGTGATTCATTTAAACAACCGTGGCAAGAAAGGTTGTAAAATGAGGCAAAACGCATTTAATAAATGTCTCACTTAGCTGTAGAAATTTTGGGCTCAATTGTGGTCATAAATTGAGGACCATCTGTCAAACTCGTGGCCTTTGGGCCGGATGTGTCACGTGCTGGCCACGCCCATGCCTGGTTTAGCAAAGGGGAAGGTCGCGATACGTCACATGACGGCGCCATGATGATGCGAGTTTGACATCCCTGCCTTAGAAGCTCTGCCACTGTTGAAAGCATTGAGAAACCTGGTAAGGAAATATCTCTGAAACAGTACCCCAAGGATTCACTGCTTGTCTAGTTTTACTAATTACAGTTAAAATATTCCTGAATACTAACCCTGGCTATCTAAATTTAAAAGACAGCGCACAGTCAGGTACGTTTGCCTGCAACTTGCATGCCGGCACAGATGGCTCTGCGTGCCAGCTGTGGCACGCGTGCCATAGGTTCACCATCACAGCTCTAGGCCATGGGTCTCAAAGTTGCTGCATCATATTGCCGTCATGTGACATTTTTCCCATTCACAGAGCTGGGGTAGGCGTGGCCTGCACGTTGACACATCCAGCCCGCGGGCCGCCAGTTTGACACCCCTGCTGTAGGCCCTGAGCAAAGCAAAGTGAGGTGGTCTCCAGCTATAGGAGCAAAAATGTTTACAAAATTAAAAGTCTTAAGAAAAAGTTTTAGCCCTTTGGTAAAACTAGACTTTGTAATTGTCCTAGAAAAATATGAGGCTTTTATTTTGGGCATCACACAAAATGTATGGGCTGTCTCATTTTTTAAGCCTGTCTAAGAGCTGTGCTTATTTTTTCCAGAAATAAAATACTTTTTTTTTTTTTGCCAAGCATTGCAAACTCCAATCCACTCAGAGTGTATTTCAAACTTTCTGTTGCTCGGCCAACCAGCCTTTGCTCATTTGTTCCAGTTCAGGATAACCATCTAACTAGCTGCAAATTCCAGAAAAGTAGCCATATTAATCTATAGAAGTAAAAAATACACATGTAATTGCAGCTACTTTCAGTTTATACTATAAACAGGGTTTTTTTTGTAACCCACTCCTTTTCACGTATTATTTGTTTGTGACTTAGTTATGTGCAGGATAGTTCACAGAACAGAAAATAGAAAGTTCTGCTACAAGTACGGTAAAGGTTAAAAGTTTAAAAGTTAATTTAAAAAAAAAACACACAAGTGATAATTATTTGAAACAGATGTTAACAGCTAAAAAGAGCTAAGCTATATTCGCAAGCTTACTTATGGGGCGTAATATATCTTAAGTTATACCCTTTTTCTTCCCTTGCAATTCCTTCTGTGGATAGCTCATGCTGCTATTTTTAGTAACATGCCTTTGGTATGATGAAACAAGCACATTTTGTACAACTACTGTTTTGATCTACAAAACTGATTTGATGCATATATCATTCAGTTCTTATTTTATGGTCCACTGTTACAGGGATTGATCTTCATTGTCTGTCTCATTCAGGGGTGTCAAACTCCATTTCATTGAAGGGCCGCATCAGGATTGTGTTTGACCTTCGGGGGCCAGGGTGGTTGTGGCCAGCTCAGTGTCACTCGTGCCGGGGCGCCTGTGGTGGCCTGAGTGCTCTGCCAGCAAAATGGGTTCCCAATCTCTGTTTTCTGCTGGGACGGCCTCCTGCAACCCTCTGCCAGTGAAAACGGAGCTCAGGAGGGCTCTGTTTTCGCTGGCAGAAGCACTGCAGGCCGGTCCCTCACTGTTTCCAGGATGGCCCCGTGGGCCAGATCTAAGTACCTCGCAGTCCAGGTCTGGCCCCCAGGCCTTGAGTTTGACACCCCTGGTCTAATTCAAAAGTGATATGGTTTAACATAGCTTGCTTTTTAAAAAATGGGAAAGAGTACTTTCATTTGCACTATAACTTGAGACATCTGTTCAGATACTAAGAAATCCCTGATCTTTAAGAGTGAAGGTTGGCAATCTGATACTCTCTAGAAATTTTGGATTACAATCCTTCACCATTAGCCAGAATTGGTGGAAGTTGAGAGCAAAAACTATCTTCACTGTCTTAATTTTTCTCCTATTATGCAAGTGGGCAGTACTATAATTGGTACTAAGTAATGCAAACTTCTACAAAACTCTTGTCAATTTATCTTTTGCAAGGCTCCCTGTTTCTCTGGCAAAAAAGAGAATTTTTGCATTTCATGGGATGCAAAATAGCATGAAAATGCATTTTATAAATTCTAATATGTAATTATGTACATATACGTGTGTGTGTGTAAGTAATTACAATTTCTTGCTTTCTTCATCCTGGTGTCAGTTGAAGGAGGACTGCATTTTAATCAGCTTTGTAAAAAGTTAATGAACTGATGGAGAAGAGCCAAGCTTTTGTGGACTTTTAATAATGTATAACTTTATAGTTCTTTTTGTTACTTTGCTGCTGTTACATACATTTTGAATCTTCTGGTCTGGCTGGCTTCCAAAAGAGGCTGAGTAACTCTTTTGGCCTATTTGGGGTGTTTAAAATCTTTAAATCCTTTTTGATGATTTCTTACAGAGCACGTCATAGAATAACCTTTGCAATAAACTGCTTTAGTGGAGTAATGCTTTTTAAAACATCAATTTAGCAATGTTTGTGAAGAGTGCATCAGCATTGCATGTATATGCTGTTGCCATTGGTACTGTGTGTACCTTGAGAGAAAAATTGTTAACTGCTAATAAGACAGAGATAAACTTACTTCTTACCTAGAATCATGTGTGTTTCCACTAAATTTGTATATGTGTTTCTCAGATTTTATTTTGCCTACAAAAGCTATTCCATATCTTCCAATAAAAATTGTACAAAGTGCATTTTGCTGGCCAAGGTTTGCCATTCTAACTTGGTTAATCTTATCAGTGGTTACTGTTCTTCTGCTTGAACAATCTTGCTAGTACTTACAACTGCAGTGATGTAATATTGATGCAAATAAAATACAGACTTGTAACCACATTGAGCCCAAAAGTGCCGCTGCTAAGCAAGACAGTTGTTAAGTGAATCTTGGCCCATTTTACAACCTTTCTTGCTACAATTGTTAAGTAAATCCTGTAGTTGTTAAGTTAATTACATGATTGTTAAATGAATCTGGCTTTCCCATTGACTTTGCTTGTCAAAAGGTTGCAAAAAGGGGATCTCATGACCCCAGGATACTTCAACCATCATAAATATGAACCAGTTGCCAAGCGTCCGAATTTTGATCATGTGGCTGCAGGGATGCTACAATGGTGGTAAATATGAAAAGTCGTCATAAGTTATTTTTTGGAGTGCCGCTACAACTTCAAATAGTCACTAAACAAATGGTTGTAAGTTGAGAACTACCTGTAATCATGTTAACTATCACATGTTAGGTGGTAATCTTAAGAGCTGTGGTGGCATAGTGGTTAGAATGCAGTACTGCAGGCTACTTCTGCTGATTGCCGGCGATTGCTGATTGCTGGATATACAAACTGTAGGCAGTTTGGCAATTCAAATCTCACCAGGCTCAAGGTTGACTCAGCCTGCCATCCTTCCAAGCTGGGTAAAATGAGGACCCAGATTGTTGGGGGCAATAGTAAACTCTGTAAACTGTTTAGAGAGGGCTGTAAAGCATTGTGAAGCAGTATATAAATGTAAGTGCTATTGCTGTTGCTAATCTTTTATCCCTGTCTAATTCTTTTCCTTGTTGTTCTGGTTAGTAGGTATAACTTATTGAAATAATATATTGTAAGTCATGTATTAATCTTGTAAGGTGGAAATAAATGTCCAAGCTTATACATCAGACTAAATACAGCAAACCAATACTAGTTCATACAGATGTCTTTAATATATCAATACATCATATTTCTTATGGATTCCTGGTTATTCTTTTTAAGGTCTGTGGGGTACTCGGCTCATGGAAGAAAGTACAACTCGAGAGAAATACTTGAAAAGTGTTTTGCGTGAGCTCATAACATATTTGATTTTTCTTGTGGTCCTATCAATCTGTAAGTAGTCTTTGCTGATATTTTAACGTGATGGTAAAGTGATATTTAATATATGATGAAATAGATTCTGAAATATTCCTTCATTCAAGGCCATGATTATTGCTAATCCAGTCAAATTTGATATTCTGAAAACTGCTAATCCATATACACTATAATAACATCCAAAACCTGCTTGTATTGCTGTAGATTGATTCTTAAGAAACAATTTTGATAGTTCTGAAAGTATATTACATTTTCAGTCTATAATTTAAAAATAAAAAGAATAAATGTATAGTCAGATTTTACAAAATCAGCTGCCATGAATACATCAATTCTATTATTATTTTTTAAAAATGATTAATTTGCAGAGCAATATCTTATAAATAAATGTAGAAATATAAAATATTCAAGACTACAAGTGCAACCTTTATTGACAATAAAGGAAGATTGTGGCCTTCTTTTCATCACAAAACCAACAAGATGATGTTGTTGTTCAGTCTCTAAGTTGTCTGACTTTTCGTGACCCCCATGGACCATAGCACACCAGAGTCCCCTGTCCTCTGCTGTCCCCCAGAGATTGCCCAAATTCATGACCACTGCATTGATGACTCTATCTATTCATCTCATCTCCTGCTGTATCCTTCTCCTTTTGTCTTCCACCTTTCCCAACATCAGGGTCTTTTCCAGTGAGTCCTCTCATTTGGTGGCCAAAGAATTTGAGCTTCATCTTCAACATGTATCCTTCCAAAGAACAGTCAGGGTTCATTTCCTTTAGGATTGACTTATTTGATCTCCTTGCAGCCCAAGGGACTCCCAAGAGTCATTTCCAGCACTACAATTCAAAAGCATAATTTTCCCAGTTTAACATTTTTATTAGATTATAAGATAAAATGCAAAAGTAAATAGAAAGACACAGTTGGGGGAGAAAAAAGTGAGGAGGAACTGGGGGAAAGAAAAGAAGAAACATTTACTTCCCTCCATTGCAGTAAAAAAAAAGCATTAGCATCAAACCACAACTTTTTGTTTTTCCATCATCCTATAAACTAGCCATTTCTATAAAAACTTATGAATCTAATCTGTAAAACCCAAAATCAAAGTTTCACTTTTTTTCTACTTCAAGCGCAAAGTTCAGAAGCAGTCTCCATGTGTAAACAAAAGTGCTTATATTCTTTCCTTTAACCAAAATGGTCTAGCCATTTCTGCCAACTCCACATAATTCCACATAAAATAATAAGCATGATGAGTTGCATGTATTGATGATATTGAAAGAGCTATTCTCTCTTTAATTATGTGGGTTTTTTTATCACTTTGAGTCAATATTGACTCTTGATAATTACATGCACAAATCCCTGGTGATGTTTTTAAAACTAATTTGCCATTTTGTTCTTCCAAGGATTGAGAGGGAATAACTGATCCAAAATCCCCCAGCAAGCTTCATGCCTAAGGCAGGGTTACAACTCAGTCTTTCCATGTCAAACTTGGTGGTTATAACAAGCACAACAAACTGGTTCTTAGAACATGTTTAGGATACATAAAATATTGGAAGAGCTTTGCTTTTGTCTGCAACGCAGTCTCCTGCAGATTTTTATTTCTGCTAAGAGAGTATAATTGGACAGGCAATTAACCGAATGTAGCTACAGTTAAGTGCTTCACTAAGTAAACTAATTTCACTGCTTTTCTGTATACCAAAACAAATAAATTAGAAATCCATGTATCTTTCTTAAGTTTTTGTTTTTGCCTTTTTCAAGTGCTGAATATAAACAAATAGGTTTAGTACCGTGTTTCTCATAAAATAAGGCCAGGTCTTATATTTTTTTGAGCCCGAAAAAACAGATAGGCCGTCTTTTCAGGGGTGACTTAATTCCCCCCCTTGTATCCTCATCTAGAGTGCCCCGCGGGTAGCCTCGCCACCAGCCGCTTGTAACGGGTGATCATGGCGAAGCGCAGAGAGCTCCCTACTCCCACCAAACACTTTTGCTGCAGACCGAAGACCTTTGGCACCCACCACTGTTGCTTTCCCTTCTGCCCATTCCGCCGCCACATTTGGAGCTGACACTTCCATGGTTGGAGTGCCGCTGCCATTTGGAGTGCTGCTGCCATTTGGAGCACCGCCGTCACGTTTAGAGCTGCCACTTCCACATTTGGAGCTGCGTTTGGAGCTCCAGCCACGTTTGGAGTGGCGGTGGTGCTCCAAATGGTGGTGCTCCAAACAGCGGCAGTGCTCCAAACGCAGAAGCGGCAGCTCCAAACGCGGCGGCAGCTCCAAATGCGGACATGGCAACTCCAAACAGCAGCAGTTCTCCAAACAGTGGTAGTGTTCCAAACCAAACGGAAGCAGCAGCTCCAAACGCGGCAGCAGCTCTAAATGCAGAAGCGGCAGCTCCAAACGGCAGTGGTACTCCAAATGGCAGCAGCGCTCCAAATGTGGAAGCGGCAGCTCCAAATGCAGAAGCAACAGCTCTAAATGGCAGCAGTGCTCCAAATAGCGGTGGTGCTCCAAACGTGGAAGTGGCAGCTTCAAATGCGCCGGCAGCATGGGCAGAAGGGAAATCAACAGCAGCGGACGCTGGGTCTGCAGCAAAGGTGCTTGGCAGGAGTAAGGAGCTCTCCGCGCTCTGCCATGATCGCCCATTAGGAGCAGCTGATGGTGAGGAATTGCTACCCACGGGGTGCTCCTAACAGCAAGTCCCCCTGCCCTTCCCCCCATTTAGCATGTTTTAAAATAGGCCTAAATTTGGGGGGAGGGGCTTAATTTCATTTAATGCCAAGAAAACATGCTGGATCTTCCTATTGGGGAAGGCCGTATTATTGAAGAAACACAGTATTAGAAACTAGTCCAAGCCCTAATGATTGGATAAGAGGACTGCCTTCGGGGTACATTCTCTTCAGAAACTGAATTGGGATAATTTCAGTTTCAATCCAATTTTATTGCAGCATTTAACCAGCAAATAAAAAACAAAGTAAAAGAAAGAAGAAATTAAACAACAAATATACATATACATCAATCCATCAATCCATCAATCCATCTTATTATTTTGGAATGTTACAAGTTTCCCATTGTCCTGGCTTCTTTGAACACATGTGTTTCTGGGGGGAAAATGGATTTGATGAAAAGAATTTAAAAAAAATCCCTTTATTTTTCAAATAAACACTTGGAAAATTCATATATAATATGTGGAAAAAAACCTACTTCTCGTGCATTTAGCATTAAACATAGACAATCTCTAGCATCCAGGTTCATCCTAAAGAGCTCCATGTGAGATAATTCTTGATAATATAGCAAAGAAGAAAATATTACTTCACACTTACCTGTTACAAATGAAGATGATGATTAATAAATTCCTACCTGAAATACTTATTTCCAAATTCATGTCAACAGTATCTTATGGAATGATGAATTCTAACATTTATTACTACACAAAAGTAATGTCCCAGCTCTTTCTCGACACACCAGTATCGAAGATGGAGAAGACCAATTTTAGATCTTTGTCCACAATGGAAGACTTCTGGAAGGTACTAATTGAAATGTGATTCCTGATATCTTTAAGCTATATGCATATCACATAGATTTAACATATTACCAAAAAAAAAAAAGACAGTTCTAAGTAGTTACAAATAGGTTTGCTTTGTGAACAGTTATATGGATAGACATGACCTGATTCATGGTATAACATAAAATGATTCAAATTCCACTTGTGCACAATAGTAGTGAAAAGGATTTGGATAAACAATGTTAGGGATCGTCTATAGTTTAATTTTAATAAATGTTTTATATTTTTTATATTGCTATATAATGAACAGAGGAAATTAATTGCTAATATATAAAATAGGTAAACAATCTTTTCAGTTAACACTGTCATATGATTTGACACAATGAGAGCATCAATGAATGTATGTATGTATGTATGGATAGATTGTGTGTGAGAGAGAGAGTGGGGTGTGTGTATGAATGATAAAAGTGATATTTAAAAATTAAATAGCCAAATGGCAAGAAATCTTACGTGAAGAGACAATGATCCTCAAGGCAATTCATATTAGTTTACCATGAATTTAAAATAATTCATTTTTTAAAAAACATTTAATGGCTGGAATTCTGAAGAGTCCAGCAGGTCATACCAGAGGCACTGCATCGCTGACCCTCAATCAAAAACATTTCACTTAATCTTTCAGTTCACTGAGGGTCCGTTGTTGGATGGACTGTACTGGGAGATGTGGTACAATAATAAAACAGTAGCAGAAAACAGAAGTTTTATCTACCACGAGAATCTGCTCTTAGGAGTGCCTCGTATCCGGCAGCTGAAAGTGAGGAATGCTTCATGTTCAATACCTGAAGATTTAAAAGATGAAATAAAAGATTGTTATGATGTTTACTCAGTGACTAATGAGGACACTGCTCCGTTTGGGCTCCGGAATGGCACAGCGTATGTATTTCTTCACATTCATATAGACCAGGAGTGGGTAACTATGGCAACTTTACGATCTGTGTACTTCAATTCCCAGAATTCCTGAGCCAGCTAGCCCCTGATATACAGAAATATCTTAAATCTCACAGCTATTGAACCAGAATTTAAAGATTCTAAGGCAAGAATATCAAGAATATTGATTTCACTGAGGGTCGCATCATGGTTGTGTTTGACTTTGGGGGGCAGGGGGTCATGGCCAGCTTGACGTGATTTGTGTCAGGGGCACCTGTGGTGGCCCAAGAGCTCTGCCAATGAAAATGGGCTCCTGAGCTTTATTTTGGGCTCTGACGGCCTCCTGTAACTGCCTGCCAGTGAAAATTGAGCTTGGGAGGGCTCTCCCAAGCTCTGTTTTTGCTGGCGGAGGCACAATGGGCTGGTCCTTTGCTGCTTCCAGGGTGGCCTCATGGGCCAGATCTAAGCACCCGGTGGGCCAGATTCGGCCGCTGGGCCTTGAGTTTGATACCCCTTCTCTAAGGCCTTTAAACAACAATACAGTTCCATAACATCAGATAACAACTTCATTTATTTTTATTGATTTATTCATTCATTCATTTTATTATTCTTACATTCTAGAGCCCAAACCTCTAAATGCTTACCAGATGAGCCAGCTATGAAACTTTTATTGATCAAGACTTCATAATGCTTTTCAATAAAATAGAGGAGTTATAGAGTACATTATCATCCCTTAAGTTACCCATACTATAGGTATGCTCTACCAATAGGACAGTACTCCGTTTTTGATCTTGGACTACAATGATCGGGTATGCCACATGAGCAACTAATAATCCAATTTTATACCAAGGATGCTCATGCTTTTCAATGGTACTGAGAGAGCTGATAAACTATTCTGGAGACAGCCTCTGCAAATTATTATCCTATTGCTGTCACCCTACCTACTAGAGAAAATATTCAATGTATGGTACATACTCCAGATTCAAAGGATATTTGCCATCATGTTTTACTTCTAAATAAAAAAATGCATAGAGATAATTCTGTTTCATAAGTGTTCAAGATTGCAATAATGGAGAATTATGGTTCTAGTAATACTCATGACTCTAATGTTGTGTTTCAGTTGGACGTACACTGGTGAAAAAGACTTGAATGGGAGCAGCCACTGGGGTTTGATTGCCACGTACAGTGGGTCTGGCTATTACCAGGATCTCTCAAAAAGCAAAGAAGACACCTCTGCCTTGATTGCTGGCCTTAAGAACAACTTGTGGCTTGACAGAGGCACAAGGGCGGTATTTATTGACTTTTCAGTCTACAATGCAAATATCAACCTCTTTTGCATTGTCAGGTGAGCCTGGAATGTTTAACCATTAACTGACCATTAACTCTTGATTTGTGAAGCCACAGTCTGGTGCATGTAGATGTCATCTCCATTGTACTCAACAAGAAGGCCACTCTACCCATAGTGTGTTTTTCTCTTACAAGGCTACAATTAACATTGGAGATTTGGGGTATTTTTAATAAGAATAATCAGCATATAGGTAAAAGGTTCATTACAGGCAGTCTGTGTTGTAACAAAGTCACAAAAGTAGATAAATTCCCTTTAATACCTCCAACTTGGCCCCCAGTATCCAGTTATCCTCAGCTGTAGATCAAACTCTTCCCAAAAAACAGTCTACAAAGGGAAGAAATGCAGCCCGAACTCAAAGGACAGATAAATTAGAAATAAAAAAACAACAACACAAACCACGCTGAAGTAATTAACATGACAGGCCAGGATAATAAATTGCAGACTTCCAAAAGATAACGAAGCACACACAGTTGGGAGGATGCCAAAACCCAGATAAGCCTGACAAAGATAATACATGCTTTGTTTCCAGCAAGGTGCTGTGTGCAAATGCCCTTCTTATATCCTGTTCTCCCAACTGCAACTAATGAAAGGGATTAGGGCCCTTTTCTCTCCCATGAGCCACATTGCTCCCTTTTCCATTCCTCCCTGCGTGCCGTAGGATGAAGAGGGGGTGGCCCTGGATCTTCCTCTGAATGCCCAGCCGAACTGTGCCCTTCTCCCGTGTCTTCCACAGCCACCGGAGCCACACTCCCACTCCCTGTCAACTGCTCAATCTCTCTGTCAGAATCAGATTCTAACAAGAGCATGATGCAGTCCTTGACAACAGTTCATTTAGCAACTGTTCAAAATTACAGTGGCACTGGAGAAGGCGGAGCTTCGTCTCGGTGCTACAGCTGAGATCTCGGGGCTCTGAGATCTCAGCTGATATTTTCACCCCTGGTCGGTCCTAACGGACCTAAACTGTCCCGTAGAGACGGGGATTGTGAAGGGCACAGTCCCAGGATCCCAGAGATATCGCAAATCTCTGGTTTGATCCGGGAGAAGCCCTTTTGCTGGCGGTGGAAAGGCAGCCTCCAAAGCTGCTGAAGTCGGGACAGCTCCGAAAAGAAAGTGGCTGGAGCGAGGGTGTGTCGGCTGGGTGAGAAACTTCTTTTGTATTGCAAATTGGCTGAGACCTGAAAGGATATCCTGAACAAAGAAGAAACCTGTGGCTTTATTTTTGTCTGACTGGAATCTGGTTGAGCGGCGTTTTTTAAGTGATGTCAAATTGAGGCTTGGATTCTTTCCTTACTATTTTTTTTTCTCTTTTCTGAGGACTTTAATGTGACTTTGTAGGTAACCAGATTGAATTTTTTCTTATATATATATTTATGCTTCTTTTGATTTTTTAATTTTCTTTAGGAGAGAGGCCCCCTTTGTTTCTTCTGAGTTTTGTATACATTACTCTTTTTTCTGGCTGAGGGGGGAAAAAGTATTAAGAGACCTTGCAACACTGCCAACTAGAGGCTTGAAAGTACTTTATTTGAATTGGGGAGAAATGTATAAACACTCCTTCTCAAGGACATTTTAATGTGATAAGATGGAGGGAGAGCACAGAAAAATATTATTACAGGTGTTTTCCTGGACTCTTATCAATATCTCAACACTTGAGGCTTGGCTTTGAAGCTGCTGGAGAAGAGAGTCATAATAAGAGCCTTGGATAAATAAATAAAGTGCAGTGTGCAGTCCATATATATATGTATGTATGTATGTATGTATGTATGTATGTATGTATGTATGTATATATATTTGTGAAACCTCTACTCGCCAGCATTTTTGTATATTTCAATTTTAATAATATTTTTATTTTTGCTTTTTATTTTATCCTTTTTCTTCTTTGTTTTTTTGGGACTTTTTATTATTGGATTTTTCCATTTTGGATCATAATTGACTACTCTATCAGATGGATTGAAGGTCAAAAAGAATTTGAAGTTTTTTGAAGCATTAAAATGAAAAAAAAAGTGAGAAAAAGAAGAAAGTGTTAAATGAAATAGACTGTATATTTGGATTGCTTGGTGACTTTGGGACTTTTGGAAATTCTTATTTGAATGATTAAAATCATTTGGGTCGTTTAAATTTTTTCTTTTTTTTACAATGGCATTACTTATGGATGAACTGAAAATGGAATTTATAAAATATAATCAAGAGAAACAAGAAGGGAAGGATTCTTTTGGCTCTATTTTTCATTTTTTAGAAATGGCAATTTCTACATATGAGAAACTACAAGAACAAGAAGATTGGGATGAAGAAGAAACCATCCTTAATGAACAAGCAACTTTATTTGGGGAAGAAAGGGGAAAGAGGAGAAAGAGAATGGAGAATTTAAGACTTAAAAAAACAACCAAAAAAGGGAAAAACAAGGTGAAAAGTGGACACAATATCAGAAAGCAACAGAAAAGAGGAATACACAAGAGGGTGGAGATTAAGAGACAAGGGGGTAAAAAGGGTAGAGGGGAGAAACAAGGGAGGAAAGAAGGGAAGAGAAGCTACAAAGGTTTGAAACTAGATTTAAAGAAACAGATTTTATTTAGAGATAATGGGTAAACATATAACTGAAAAAGAGATTCTGCAAAGGTACATAAGATTGTGTTGTTGTATCTGTATTTGAAATAATGTTAGAAAATTGGAATAATATATGATTATAAAATGGGACAAAATATTTAATGTAACTTAGCGAAATTTTTATTTTATTTTAAATAAAATAAATGAAATTAAATATGAGAGAATTGAATTAAAGAAAGTAACTAAGCAAAATCTATAAGTGTTCCCATAGAAGTATGATATTTATTTAGAAAGGATTGTGTAAAATGTTTAAGACTTAAATGAATATTAATTTTAATGATATAATTTCAATTGCTATGGATTGTTGTTTTAATTATATTATATATAAAAAAAAAACTTTTTTCTTTCTGTTTTAAAATATTGAGTTTATTTTTAGAATGTATTACGCAGAATCCGAATGAAAATTATGTGTTATGTTAAGCTTTAAAATTAGGGGAAGGATAAGTATGACAAGGCATTATACTCCAATCAGTCATTACAGAAGAAATTTTGTGTTAATGAGAAAAAATAATAGACAGCTGAAACAGGACAGACAAAAGATATAACTATAATGATTTAAATTGAGATGAAATAAATATAATAGAATTAAGAGAGTGAAAAGAGGGGAGAAGCTATATAGAAAATGTAAAATAGTAAATAAGAAATGGAATTGCTATATAAAAGTAAGCATGAACTTGAATTTATGTCTGTACAAAAAGATGTAACTCGGGATCAAACTGCCGTCCAAAAAGATATTTTATGTTTTCTATGTTTTGTGTTTTGTTGGTATATGTTTGTTTGTTAAAAAATTAATAAAAAAATTTTCAAAAAAAAAAAAAATTACAGTGGCACTGAGAAAATGGACTTGTGACTGCTTTTCGCACTTCGGACCATTGCAGCATCCCAATGGTCATGTGATTCACATTCCTGATGCTTGACAACTGACTCATATTTATGACGATTTATCACTGACATGTGATCAAAACTTGGGGACTTGGCAACAGGCATGTACTTGCAATGGCTGCAACATCCTAGGTTATCTGCTTGCCATTTCCAACCAGAAGAAGCCAGGTGTGCTATGTAATTCACATAATGAAAGTGATTCACTTAACAACCCTGGTAAAAATTGGGCATGACTCTCTTAACTTCAATTGCTTAGCATTGGAAACTGGTCCCAATTTTGGTAGTAAGTCAAAGGCTGCCTGTATTGACCTAGGAAGTCTGAAGTTCAGCTCTTGAGAGGGCTAGAGTCAAACCACATTAACATTTAGCTTCCTACATCAGGCATGTTTATGAATATGCCTTAGGAAAGGGAAAGGTTTAATCAAGTTTTATGGCCACAGCCATATTTCACATTTTTTAAAACCCTAACCTGAAATAACTGCAATAGGCAGAGTTTTTAAAGCCGTTTCCCAATAAAAAGTGCTGAAGAATGATAATTTAGAGAAAAATTCAGCAGGCATATCTGCACTCTAGAAAATAATATACAAAGGTAATTTCTTCCCACTGAAATGAACTGCCACCACTCAAAGGTTTAAAAAGGTAAAGGTTCACTTAACACATATCTGCTAATTGTTCCCGACTTAGGGGATGGTGCTCATCTCCGTTTCAAAGCTGAAAAGCCAGCACTGTCCAAAGACGTCTCCATGGTCATGTGGCCGGCATGACTAAACACCAAATCACATGGAACACTGTTACCTTCCCACCAAAGATGGTCCTTATTTTTCTACTTGCATTTTTTTACATGCTTTTGAATTGTTAGGTTGGCAGAAGCTGGGACAAGTAATAGGAGCTCACCCTATTATGTGGCACTAGGGATTCGAACTGCTAAATTGCCGACCTTTCAATTGACAAGCGCAGCATCTTAGCCGCTGAGCCACCATGTCCCTGTATTCAAAGATTTAGATGGCCTTAATTCTATTGATGTTTTATAGAGCCACAAAGACCTGTTTGCCCTTCCTGAGCTGGACTGAGTGGTAGATGAGCCCATTTTGCGATGTGAATACATTGTATTATTGCCAGCCTCAATTATACATTGATTATATTGTGTTTTTCTTGATTATATTACATATATTTCTTTTTCTTTTGGGAGTGGGGGAATCCCTTCAAGTGAAACTTGACTCTTTCGCAACTCCATGAACAAGTCTTCCTAGCACCAGTTTTGGAAATGGTTTATTATTGCCTCCTTCCGAGGACTAAGACAAAATGACTGGCCCAAGATCACCCAGCTGGCTTCGTGCTTAACACAGGATTAAGATTCAGGATCTCCCAGTTTGTAGTCTGGAGCCTTAACTCCCATACAAAACTGAGGGTCATTAAATAAATACCCTATATATTTATTTCAAACATAGGTTAGTGGGCATAAGTGAAATTAGCTAATACTTGAAAATGATAAAAAAGAATATTTTGTGAGACATCAAAAATAATTTTAGTTAAAATATTTTAACAAAATAGTTAAAGCATAGGACTTCAATGGGTATTTTTACTTATAACTTTGACATCTTAATTGTCCACCCTTGACAGATAAAGATCTTTAATATCAGCTGAGCAACAAAAGAATAATGTATGACAAAATAACTTTTATTTTTAAATGCAGGTTATTGGTGGAATTCCCACCCACTGGAGGCCTCCTGACATCCTGGCAATTCCAGCCAGTGAAGTTAATCCACTATATTTCCACTTTTGACTTCTTCTTGGCTGCTTGTGAAATCGTGTTTTGCCTCTTTGTTATTTATTATGTGGTGGAAGAAATCCTGGAAATTCACATTCACCGGTTGTTCTATTTTAGGAGTCTCTGGAACTGTCTCGATGTTCTCATTATCACGGTAAGTAAACCAGTACTTGGGATGGGATTCAAATTTTTTTACTACCGATTCTGTGGGTGTGGCTTGGTGGGCATGACTTGGTGGGCGGGGCAGGGGAAGGATACTGCAAAATCCCCATTCCCTCCCCACCCCACTAACCTGATTTCCAGCTCCGCTCTCCCATGCAGGGCAACAAAAGAAGACCCAACCAATCAGCTGGGACTCAGGAGGCAGAGAATAGATGGGGGCAGGGCCAGTCAGAGGTGGTATTTGCCAGTTCTCCAAACTACTCAAAATTTCCACTACCAGTTCTTCAGAACTGGTCAAAACCTGCTGAATACCATCTCTGAAGCTCACACATTTAAATACTGACCAATTTGAAATATTCCTGAAACTTTATAAGGAGTTGCCAGCTCTCAAGTGTCTGATCAACAAAGAGATGCTTCCTTGTTTGTCCTTTCTATTCCATAGCTGTTGGAGATGCCTTCCTTCCTGATGCTGCTAGAAAAAAAATAATCTTCTATCTTTTTTTATTATATATATATAAATGGATGTGTGTGTTTGTTCCAGCATAATTCTGGAACGCCTTGAGCAATTTCAACCAAACTTGGTGCACAGATGACTTACCCTCTGGAAACAACTACTGGGGGGGGGGGGACACACCCCTAACACCCCTGGGGGTGTGTACCTTAAAAGGGCTTCTGTTGCCATCGTAACAGCTTCATAGTACTCCACAAGGGTGTACTTGTGAATACTCCACAAGAAGTCAGTTCCCTCTGACTTGCAATGCTGCACGAGAGAGCTACTACATCAAGAACTTCAGAGACAGTACAACAGCATGAGGCCTGACTAAAGAATAAGAGAGATAGAGCTACTACATCTACAGCTTCACAGACAGTACAACAGTGTGAGTCCCAACTATAGAATTTCCCTGTCTAATACAGGATTGTATTATCCAATACAGGATAAATAAATACCTGGAAAATGCCAAGTTATTGGCTAGTTTGAAATAAAGAGCACCCTTCTCAAGTTTGATGAATCAGTAGCCATAGCAATGGAACAGGAAGACAGATGTTTATACTACAAAGTACTTTATACTGTATTTATCTACTTTCTTTATGTAGCTGCCCATTTGACTTCTATGTGATACTAGGAAGCTTATAATAAACAGATAAAAACACTTAAAACAAAATATCTATGGAGGTTCTCCATCATCCAGGTCATGGTTATCCCAAAAGTGCTTTTTGAAAAGACAACTGGACTTTCTGGTTTTTCTTTGAAGACGTTTTACTTCTCATCCAAGAATTTTCTTCAGCACCTTTGGGACTTAAACTAAAAATAAATGTGAATAGCCAGGCATCATCTTAATCCATCATACATACAATCAGGTGACGGCTCTCTAAGATGGGCCCCAGGCATGAACATAAAGTTATGTTTTCAAGACATGAAAGGACCAGCAGGATGGGCTACACATTTCAGAATGGTATCCAACTGTGCAGAAAATCTTTCAATATCTTTGCAATACTGTTTCCTCAATACTCTCTATATCTTCTTACAGTACTAAAGATATCCAAAATATTTTCTTCTGGGGGTACCATGTGTTAACTAGAAATTAAAAGAACAGTTGTCTGCATTGACAGGATTACAATATTATGCAGGAGCAGTAAAATTAGTCCCCTAAATTTTGTGTTATGTTTTTTTCCCTGTTTTTCTATTCTCAGCTATCATTGGCAGCTATTGGATTGAATATCTATCAAATATCTACTGTGGATAAGCTACTGAAGAAACTGCTGGAAGATCAAAATAGCTTCCCCAATTTTGAACCTTTAGCGTACTGGCAAACCCAGTTCAACAATGTTGCAGCTGTTACCATGTTTTTCGTCTGGATAAAGGTAATTTGAATTTTATTGAGATAATTCAAGTAAATAAGGACACTTTATAAGGACATTGTTTTTTTTTTCATTTGAAAAACTAAATATTTATAATTTGGAGTGGGGACATCCAATTTGCATTCAAGGTCTGTTTCTCTTTTGCTTTTTAAAATGTGTATCTACTCTAAAAGTCAGGAACACAGAACATTTTAGAAGCCCCTCAATGTACTTCAATAAATAAAATCCTTGCAATTAAGTGGGTTTTTTTACAGCTGTCTGACATGGCATATAAATATTATTTTAAAAGTTTTGGTTTACTAAAAAGTGTTATTCCTAAAAAGGAGCAGAAAACTCAATCCAACTGAGTTTTTGCCATAATTGCAGGATTAATAGTACAACTTAGTAATTAAGTGTGTGACAATTCATGCTATGAATGAGCATTGTGTTGTTGCATAGAGAATTAAAAAGCAGCTCCTAAAAATATTTCTGCCTAAAGTGGTGGCTCATTTCACATGCTGTGATAAATCATGGTTTGTGAGGGGAAAAAAAATTAAGCCCCCATCACAGTACACTTTCATCTTACACAGCAGAAATTTAATAATAAAATTTGCTGAAATTGAAAATGGCTTACAATTGATTTGCTTTGAGACATACTAAATCACATTCTTAGGTTTTATTTTGGTAAAAGCAAAATTAAAGGGCATTGAAGACCTTTTAGCCTTGCAAAAGAATAATAGGTAGAATAATTGTTTAAGTTCTAAAGCATTTCTCTTTCTTGTGCCATGCAAATCACATATACAGTAATGCAAAGCATCCATCATCCTGAATTTGTTCACTGGACAGAGGTTGCCTTCTAAGATGACTAGGCCAGGATACAGTTTTGTGGAGTATTTAAGACATGAAATACACTAGACAGGTTTCTACAGGGCTTAAGGCAACCATTTTGCCCTTTAACTTTCTCTTCCCAAGTCAAAACAAAAAAAGCGACAAAGTTGTCCGAGTCATTGATGGAGGTGGGGGAGAGAGAGCCATGAAAGGAATGAACTACATGCTCTCTCCAATCCAGGAGTGAGGAGGAGGATCAAAGATGGTAGCATTAACTTATGGGATGGGTTCTGAGGAAGAAGAGGAAGAGCTGCAGCCAAGGCAAAATCAGATAAGGGAATTCTGAGTCCTGAGCAGAAATGGAATTTGAGAAAGTAGCTCAGACTCTCTCTAGTTCTCTCTAGGAAAAAGGCTGGGAGGGGAGAGGCACATTCAGAATCACAAAATTCTGTTACTGTAACCCTATAATTAAGTATAAGTATTCCTCAACTTACAATAGCTCATTTAGTGACCATTCAGAGTTACAATTCAGTTGTGGACATAAGTTGAGAACTACCTGTACTTTCAGTATTCATGACTTTGGCATCCATGTCTGATCTACCTCAAAAGGCTAAATTTTGCCTGTCTCCTAAAAAGAACTAAAAAGAGTAAAGTTTGAGACATAATCTCAAATTACATTCCTACTTTAATCATTGCCAGGACTGTAGCTCTTCCTCCTCTTCTTCTAGGTTATTCTCATGGCTCGTTACATCATACAATCAAAGCCCCACCCCTGTTTTACATAATTTGTGCAACTTAATATGATATCAAATACAAAGTATTTTTGCTATAATTGATATTTACAATATATTCTGTCCCCAAGATTGAGTTTCTTTTTTGTTCTCTTCTAATAATATATTCCTGAGATAGTACATTCAGAGTTTGAGATGAAAACATCCAAGCATCAAGATAGACAAATGACCACCAAAAGTGAAAATAAGATCACCATTTAAACCTTTAATGTATTTATTTACTTTGTATATTTTTTGAGCTGCCAAAAAAGCAATTTTTGGAATAGTCCTTGACATAAACGTTCTTAATATTTAAGATGTTGTTTCCATATAAATTGTAATATATAAGATTAAAATATCCTACTAAACTATTTGGTATGGAATTTGCTTGCTGCAATTCTTTCTAGTCAGTAGCCCAATTCTTTCAGCTACTGTTTGCTCCTTGTTTTAAACCATTTTCTCTTCTTTTATCAGCTTTTCAAATTTATCAGCTTCAACCGAACCATGAACCAGTTGTCAACAACTATGTCAAGATGTGCCAAAGATGTTCTTGGCTTTGCAATTATGTTTTTCATCATCTTCTTAGCCTATGCTCAGCTTGCTTATCTTGTCTTCGGGACACAAGTTAATGATTTCAGTACCTTCCAGGATAGCGTGTAAGTAGAATGAAACTTCTTTGTTTATTTGTATGTTATAATAGCTGTCCAACTCAACAATTAAGGCTGATGAATAAATTCAAAACACCATCATAGTTCATTAAGCTGGAGAAAATAAAAACATACAGGTAGCCCCCAACTTACAAAAGTTCATTTAGTGACTGTTCGAAGTTACAACAGCATTGAAAAAAGTGACTTATGACCATTTTTCACACTTACAACCATGGCAACATCTCCATGGTCACGTGATGCTTGGCAACTGGCTCATATTTGTGAGGGTTGCATTGTCCCAGGGTCATGTGATCACCTTTTGCAACCTTCTGATCAGCAAAGTCAATGGGGAAGCCAGTTTCACTTAACAACAGTGTTACTAATGTAATAACTGCAGTGATTTAACAACCATGGCAAGAAATGGGGCAAATTTGTTTAACAACTGCCTCACTCAGCAACAGAAATTTTGGGCTCAGTTGTGGTTGTAAGTTAAGGACTACCTGTAATAAATATATGTGTTCCAGAAGATAGGCACAGGACAGAAAAATCACCCTTCCTTGGCTCTATTACAAGGCATCACTTTAAAAATGGGACATAAGGGATGCCCATTCTGCTTCAAGTTATGAGAAGGGCAGAAGTAATGGGTTCCTCAAATAACCAATCCTATGCCATAAGAGCTTCGTTGATGATAACCAGAAACCTGAATTATACCCTAAAGTCTGCTGATAACTGGCACAGTTCACATAGCAGACCTGGGCACCCTACAGCATGCTCACAACTGCTTATACTGCTGCATTTGGAACCAACCATAGCTTTTTTTAAACAACATTATTTTTAATTTATAATATAAAATACAAAAGAAAATAGTGAGAAAATAAAGGAAGGAAAGGGGAAGGAAAAAGTGTAGGGCAAAGGGAAAAAAGAAAAAAAAAGTGTTGATTCCCTTTGGTGCAGTCGAATAAAATAATAGCATCAAATCTCAACTTTTTTACTTTTACATAATAATATAGCCATTTCTATAACAACAAAGCTATCTGATCAGTAACACCCAAAATTAAAGTTTCATTTTTTCCATCTCAAGCACAAACTCCAGAAGCTGTTTTCAAGTAGAACCAACTGTGGCTTTTGAGACATTTTCAAGGTCAACCAGATCTAGAGTGCATTACCCTAGTCCTCATTCAAGGGATTGAAATGTAAACTATTGTGATTCAAAAGCTGTTAGTGAATTAGTAAATGTCTTACAGACGGTTAACATTTTGTCTGATTAGCTTGGGGATTTTTCTTACATATATACATCCAAATCACATGACGTGTGAGCATCCCTCCTGAAGATGGCTTGAGTCGAGCCAAATGAGGATGGTTTTGCCAACAAGTGGACCCTTGTGGGAATAATGCTAGGAAGAAGTACACATCCTAATTACGCTGTTTCCTTCCAAAGGAAACATCATACTGAGAAGTGGGGGGAAGAGTAAGAAATATAGGTAGCTCTTGCCTTCCAACCACAATTAAGCCCAAAATTTCTGTTACTAAGTGAAACATTTGTTAAGAGAGTTTTGCCACATTTTACGACCTTTCTTGTCACAATTGCTAAGTGAATCACTAGAGTTGTTAAATTAGTAACATAATTGTTAAATGAATCTGGCTTCCCCTATTTAGCTTTACTTGTCAGAAAGACAGAAAAGTTGATCACACGACTTTGGGACACTGCAACCGTCATAAATACAAACCAGTTGCCAAGCATCTGAATTTTGATCACGGGAATACTGCAATGACCATAGGTGTAGGAAAAAAAACGGTCATAAGTCAGTTTTTTCAGTGCCATTGTAACTTTGAATAGTCACTAAATGAACTGTTGTAAGTCAAGGACTAGCTGTAGAAACCAGAGAAATTAAAAGACATGAGGTATAAAAATGAAAATGACAGAATTGTATATTTGCAAATTGTTAGGAATATGAATTGGATTGAAAATCCTGGATTGAAAAACTGACTGATTAACCTGTGAATGACTTTTGGACTGCTTATTTTGGACTTTGCTTAAACCTTTCTGGAAGTAAAAACCTACATTAACTGTACAGTGTATCTGTGTACTGTGTGTGTATTATTCCAGCACTACTCTCGATACGTCTCCCTGTATGCGCTCATTCTCCTAACGGGGAATTATCTCAACACAAATTATCTTTGTTTTCATTATATACCGACAGTATTTCAACCTTTGTTCCTTAAACTATGTCTTCATCAGCATCTTACGGAATCCATCCAACAATAGCTTTCTTGCTTGGGCTTCCTATCCTTCTTAACCCTTTCACTGTTCCTTCATATATTCATTTTTCCGGTATGGTTCTCGTTTTCTGTGATCGCACAAAATTTCAATGAATTTCCTCCATTCCGGTCCAACGTGAATTCCATCCACTTTCACCCATTCATTCTTGAACCTGTTTGTTGGTTTTTTAGCACACACTTCTTCAAAACTCTCTTTCCATTGTATTCAGCTTACTTCAGCCTCTCAGCTACAGAATGCATTCAAACACCTGATTTTGCACTGGAAACAAACTGAAAGATGAAAGTTAATTAATTGGTAAAGAAAATTCCAGTTCCACACAGTGCCTTAACTGTTGTCTAAACTTTAGTGTGTTATTCTCTTCAAAGCTTTACTCAGTTCCGCATCCTGCTGGGAGATTTTGACTTTACAGAGGTTGAAGAAGCTAACAGGATCTTAGGACCTGTTTATTTCACTTCATTTGTGTTCTTTATGCTCTTCATTCTTTTGGTATGTAACTTTTTTTGATCCTTGACATTTTTGTTGCTGGTCATCTTTTCAAATGTTTCAAAATTTATTTTGCATTATTATTTTTCAGTACAGCTAATATTGGTTTTATGCAATGTATCTGTGTACCAAAAAAACAAAACAAAAAAAAAGATTAAATCTCACCAGAAGATGCACCTTCCAAATCCTTACACTGGCAATGGGAGAATCTCACTATTGCATTACTATACTAAAAAGTGGGCAGGTTTCACAAACATCAAATCAGAAAGGTGTAGATTCCTCTACTTCTCTGTTGGGACTAGGACAGCTTGCCATGTCCAACTTGCTGTGGCCAACTTGCCACAGCCAACTTACTGTTTGTAAGTTGACATGGGACAATTTGCCATGGAACAAGAATTACAGTTTGTGTAAACTGTAATTGTGTAATTACAAGTTGTGGAGAGTTTGCCCACAATTTGACATGGGACAGTTTGCCACGGAACAAGAATTACACTAATGTTGAAGAAATGGTAGAACAGAATCATAAAGAAAGGCTGCCAAAGGAGAGATAGAATGAAATGTGAATGACAAAAAGTAAAATAATTTTTTAATTATTTTAAATAATTAAATTGAATTGTTGAATTGTCCTGTGCCTAGTTGTCCCATGGTAAATTGCCCACAGAGAGTTATCCTATGGTGAATTGTGGTTTTGGCAAGTTGGCTGTGGCGAGTTGTCCCATTCCATCTCGGTCTGATAACCTGTCAAGTGCCTGTCAAAATCAAAACTCATGGTTCACATCGGGGATACATGGAATGCTGGCAGGTGTCCTGTGCTAGCAAGTGATGAAGCTGTTTCATCTTCTGAATATATGAATAGACATTACTACAAGTGGCAATGTAATGTCTACTTTTCATATCAAAATGAATGAAACTTAAGGGTGTATGCCCTGCTATATTTCCTTCTGCATTGTCCACATGCCACATAAATGGCTTAATTTTTGTTTTTTTCTAATGACCACTCTGGTAAACTATACCAAATCCACTTAAAAAAACATTGTTTTACATTTGCAGTTGCCAATCCTAATTACTTTTTTTATACTGGGATCCTTAAAAACAGGAACTCAGCATTTTTGTTTTTTAAAAAAAACATTTCTAAAATGCTTTTCTTAAACAGAACATGTTTTTGGCCATAATCAACGACACGTATTCAGAAGTCAAAACTGATATGATCCAGCAGAAATCGGAAATGGAACTTTCAGATCTTATTAAGAAGGTAATCTCATTCTTGGATTGTTTAACACCGGATTTCACAAATAATTTCACATTTATTTATTTATTCATTTATTTATATCCCACTTTTATTATTTTCACAAATGACTCAAGGTGGCAAATGTATCCAACACATCTTCCTTCTATTTTCCCACAACAACAATCCAGTGAGGTGACTTAGTGAGAGAGAGTGGCTGGCCAAAATCACCCAGCTGGCTTTCATGGCTAAGGCTGGTCTAGAACTCAGTCTCCTGGTGACTGGCCCAAGATCATGCAGGAGGACTCATTAGTGTTTAGTGTTGACTTTATTAAAATCAGGGCTTGTGATGTCTGGTGTCCATCATAGAACAGTTTATCTACTTGTTTGATCTGTTTTAACAAACTGATTATAATTCGGTTTTTGACTAAATTGGAGTAACACCCTGATCAAGATAATTGGTCTAAGAAATTTAAATGAGTAAGATGATAAGTGAGTTGTTTCTATCTGCTACTGGGATGTGGGAAGGGAAAATATTTATCTTTTTATTCAAATATTTTAAAATGAAAGAATATCTTCCTGGCACAATCTGTTGTTACCAGAACCTCATCTGATAATCAACTATCATACCTATATATAATAGAGTCTGGATATGATTTATAACAATGTTTTTCAAACTTGTCAACTTTAAGATGTGTGGAATTCAATTCCCAGAATTCCTTAGTTGGCTGGGGATTTAGAAATTTTAAGGAAATTTTAATACTTATAAATCAACAAACACTATAGAAATGGATCCACTTCCATGTTTCACAGGATAACTATGAGGTAATACATTGTCTGAAAAGGGAGATTTAGTTTATCAAAGCAAAAACCACCCATATGGCTAGAAAATGAAAAAAAAAGTCATTTACACTATGCAAGTCTGCAATTGGTAAGCCACTCACTTCTGTTGGAAATCTCAAGGCACTTCATTGCATTGCTTGCCTAACAATTATATCCACATAAGCAGTGGTCCCCAACCTTTTTTGTACCAGGGACCAGTTTCACGCAGAAACACTTTTTCAAGGACCAGCAAAATAAATTCTTCCCCAAATGTAAAGGGCTTCTTTACTATTTCTTTACTAAAAACATATTTTTATATATATTTTAATCACGATTATTCATTCTTTGCGGCCCGGTACAAATTGATCCACGGACCGGTACCGGTCCGGGGCCCGGTGGTTGGGGACCCCTGCACATAAGGAATATATCACTCCTCTTTCAGGGATACACCAAAGCCATGGTGAAATTAAAATTGAAAAAAACACCAGTTGATGACATTTCAGAGAGTCTGCGTCATTGTGGAGGCAAATTAAATTTTGATGAATTGCGGCAAAACCTAAAGGGGTAAGCTTGCACAATTTCTTCTTTTTTTTGTACAAAGACTAAATAACAAATAAATTGTCACATAGTTGCTTTCAGAAGAACCACTGTTTTCCCTAGCCGCAAAATGGAGTAAAGAAATAATAAGCTAAGAAATTAGATAAGAAAAAAGAAAGTGCAGTTAAATCTACCACTGCATTTACCACATGTCCGTTTGCCATTTCTCTCCATATCTTTCTGTCCTTGCAAATTAGTTTTCTTTGTATCATATCCATTGCCTTTTGTTTATTTTCTCACATCTCATTTTCAGTTTCTCGTCATTTCTGTCAAATCATGATTTTGTTGGTATTTCCCTTCCTCTCAACATATTCACCTCCTTTTATGTTTGTGATTGGATCCTTATTTACTATTTCCATAAACCAGACTATCTCAATGAACTTCTTTGTATCTGTCAGGGTTCAAAGTAGCACACCCATATCAAATAAAACTCCGAGGCAGGTAGATTCCTCAAAGAATAGCTTTATTGGATTTTTCATATTGGCACAGATCTGCTGAAAACTGATTCTGGAGGTTCCTGTGGTTTTCACCTAATTAAAAATAAAAGTTTTTTCTCTTTCCCAAACAATCAGTCACATGGTCCAATCAAGGTGCCGTCCAGTTGCCTGGTAATGTCACTCTTCCTCTCTGACCAGGTATGAGAATGTCCTTGGTTCCCAGGACAAAGTATTTTGTTTTGGTTACAAAACCCCAACTGTCTCAACCCCAACTATTCCCCACTCCCTATCCCTCAGCTCCAGTCTGGCAACACTGAAACTTCAAAATGGCTTCAATCAGGTCAGCTTCAGGGTTGACAGTGTCATTTGCATATGAAAACATATGTCCATTCTTCTAATCACAAGCATTTCTTATAGGTATCCATAAAACATACTTAACTTCCATCATATAGCATTCTTTATCTCCATTAACTAAGTTACAAGAAAGTGTCTGTCTCCCTGTATATTTACTGGCTGAATATAAAGGTATGATTACTCTACAATTGTTATTTTTCAAGGCATACTTTTATAGAGTAACACTTCTGGTTGCATTTGGTGACCCTGCCAAATCATATTTAAAAACTTAAGCTTGACTTCCAGAAAGGGACGCACAGATGCTGAGATTGAAGCCATCTTTACGAAGTATGACCAAGATGGAGATCAAGAATTGACTGAGTTGGAGCATCAGCAGATGAGAGATGATTTAGAGAAAGAGAGGGTGAGCTTTACATTGGATGTCAATGATTGTATTCTTGAAAAAAGGGCAAGGGGTGGGGTGGGATTATTTGTTAGCCTGCACTGCAGTTGTATCAGAAATAAATCTTTATGACTGTGAATGCAGTACAGAATTCTGGAATTACGTTTCTTTGGAAATTTGCTTTTTTTATTTCTGAGAAGCATTTTTTCCTAGTTTGTACAATCTCATTTTATTGCTAGTAAATATCTCTGGCTGCTGAGAATTGAATGACAAGGCAACAAAATAGTATACAGGTAGTCCTTGTCTTACGACCACAATTGAGCTCAAAATTCCTGTTAAGTGAGTTTTGCCCCATTTCATGGCCTTGCTTGCCACAAGTGTTAAGTGAATCACTACAATTGATAAGTTAGTAACCTGGTTGTTAAGTGAAACTGGCTTCCCCATTGACTTTGCTTGTCAGAAGGTTGCAAGATATGTCCTTGGGACACAGCATTGGCCATAACTATGAATCATTTGCCAAACATTTGAATTTTGATCCCATGATCATGGGAATACTTCAAAGGTCGTAACTGTGAAAAATGGTCCTAAGTCACTTTTTTCAGTGCCGTTGTAACTTTGAATGGTCACTAAATAACTGTTGTAAGTCGAGGATACCTTGAATGGGCTTGCATAGGAAATGTTTTGCTCATCCTGAATTGCAGTAGGTTGTTTTGGGCAATCTACTATTTACCTTGAAAGAACCACAAAACTATTCTCAGTTGGTCAAGCAGGTTTCCATTGTCTACAAATATGACACACTGATTGTAGGAGTAAGAAAGAATCAAATTCTAACAGTTGTGTTTGTTTTCACTAAGGAGGACTTAGAGCTAGACAGAAGTTCTCTAAACCGTCCACTCAGTGGCCGGAGCTTTCCACGAAGCCTCGATGATTCAGAAGAAGATGATGATGATGACAGTGGACACAGCTCCAGAAGAAGAGGCAGCAGCTCAAGTGGTGTCTCATATGAAGAGTTTCAAGTGTTCGTGTTACAGTTTTTTTCTGTTAAATCTCAAGAACTTGTGACACCTAACTCTGTTTCCATACATATCTGCCTTCCAAATGTACCTCATTGAAAGCAGCACTCCAGAATAGATCTTCCCTCTGCTTGGAAAGCCTATGCTCGTAGTCCTCAGTGAGGTGCTTCTGCTGAGCCTCCTTCTTGGTCAGATCCAATTTGAACTGAGCCAGCTGTTTTGTCAACTCTTTTCTCCTGGGGGCTACTTAGCTCTAAGGGATCCTTAGCTTCTGTTGGGACCCTAAGGAGTCCAGGACGGCAGGCAAGGAATGGTTGGGAAGGGAGGGACGAGTAGAGGCTGGTGAGGCGCCCCTTGATGTGAGTGACATCAAGTTGGCCATGCCTACCCAGTCACATGACCCCCTAGCCACACCCACCCAGTCAGTCATTAGGCAGATCATATTAGTGGTCCACGGGATTTAAAATTATGAATTTAGTGGTCCCTGAGGTCCAAAAAGTTGGTGAAAACATGTTGTTCACATTATTCTTGAAACCATAAGTGTATCAAAATTCATTTTGCTTTCAGTTTGGTCCGCAGAGTGGATCGCATGGAACATTCCATAGGCAGCATTGTATCCAAGATTGATGCTGTCATCGTCAAGCTGGAAACTATGGAGAGAGTTAAACTGAAGAGGAAAGAGGTCTTGGGCAGGCTGCTTGATGGAGTTACAGAGGTAAATGTACTTATGATGGCTAAATAGTATTTATTTTGCAAAAGTTGCTGTTTTATATTTAATTTCTTCAGGTGAAAGGACGTTGCTAATTGATCATGTGCCAAATAGCCATTGTCAACTCTTAGTGAGCAACGTAGATAGATTTTTATCACGATAAACTGTCTCTAGCTTGCTCCTTCTAGTCCAACCCCTATATCATTTCAGACAAATGGTTATCCAATCTCTTCTGAACAGCCTCCAGTGTTGTATTATATGTTGTACTATGAATTGTAATCAATAATTCATAGCAAGTTATTTGATCAGAATTATACCATTCTGATTACAAATAGTTCTTTATTTACAACAATTATTTAATGATCAAAGTTCAAATGACACTGAAAAAACTGACCTAGAACTGGTCTTCACACAATTGTTATAGCATCTTCAGGTCACATGATCAAAATTTGGCACTGGCATGTATCTACAACAGTCGCAGCATCCTAGGGTCATATGATTGCCATTTGCAACCTTACCAGGTGGCTTCTTACAAGCAAAGTCAATGGACAAAACTGGATTTGTTCAATGACTACATGATTCACTTAACAACTCTCTTGACCACCATGACCAAAAAGGACATATAATCTGGCACAATTCACTTAACAGCCACCACGCTTCGCAATGGAAATTCTAGTCCCAATTATAACTTGAGCACTACCTATTATTATTTAAAAAATGATTTAGAAATGTGTTTATTTCTTTGCGCTAAAATAGAGTTTAGCCATTGATCAGAGACTCTGGTATTTCTGCTTAGGATGAAAAGCTGGGTTGTGAGAATGACGCACACAGAGATCAGATGGAGAGACTTGTACGAGAAGAACTGGAACACTGGGAATCTGATGGTGCTGCTTCCCAAGTAAGCCAACGATTGAGAACACCGGTGGGATTCAACAGCCATGGACGGATCAGGAATCCGCGCCCTTCTTCCTCACAGTCCACAGAAGGCATTGATGGAGGAACAGGAGGGGAAAGGGGAGGAGGAAAGGAAGGGGCAGGGGGAGGGGGAGGAAATAGAGGGAGCAACATCCACGTCTAATAGCAGTTGTATTTGCTCAAAATATTTTCCACAAATCATGAGTTAACTAAACAACAACATGCCTTGGGACAAGGCTGTGATTTTATAGATAGAGGAAACTTATCATGTTGCAATCTGGTCTGGTTTTTAAAAACCAGAGCTTCTTGTTTAAATGCCCTTGGTTTCCTTTCCAACTGCTTTCATTAGAAAGATGCACATTTCTCTACTTGCTAGGAGAAAATAGATAAGCTGGTAAATTTACTTTCCAGTTCTACAACTTAAGGCAACCATGCTTTGCACATTTACCTGGCAGTAATACATATTGGAATCTGATACATACTTCTAAAAAATGTGCATAAAATACACTATACATTGCTGTTTTATATGGAGTAATCAAGTCCATATGATTTTCTTCTGACATTTCCCTTTTTTAATTGAAACAGGTAGTCTGATACATTCTCTGCACAATAATACATGACAGAAAGCTAATTCATGCAGCCAAACACTGATATTACTTCTGTAGATAATATCAGTGTTTGGATGCATGAATTAGCTTTCTGTCATTTCAGTATGATAAATTTGTCTTTTAATCTTTAAGATTCAACCTTATCAAAAAAGAATTCCTATTTTGACAAAGCTTATTGTACATGGTTGTTGGGAGGATAACCTTCATTATTCTCAAAGCCCCTTTGAGAAAAAATGTATGACACAATTTAGCAACTTTAATCATCTCACAGATGAAAATGCATGATTATAGGAAAATTTTCCCATAATAGCATATTGTTCTGAAAGGACCATTGTGAAATTATGTACCAGGAAAAGCATTATCTGAAGCATAATCTTCATAAGACCATATAACGGGTCTGATTAAATATATTCTGAAATCATTTATGAAAATAATTTTACTAAAAAATAAATAAAAACACTAAGTTAAATGAGCTGTTCTAACAGAAAATTGGACAGCAAAACAAACAGTATTTAATGGGGAGCTTCTGCAAGGCTTATATTCTTGCATTTTACTGCATGTAAGTCAAAACCAGAGAGATTGATGGATGGTATAGAAGAATTGAGATTGAGATGTAGAAGAATTGCGTGTAACATATTACAGAATGTAACATGCATACTGTATATGACATCTGGCAACCAAGTTGCTTTTGGCAGGGAAGACCAGATATGTTCTAAACCAGCGGTCTCCAAATTTGGTAACTTTAAGGCTTCTGGGCTTCAACTCCCAGAATTCTGGGAACTGGGAATTAAAGTCCACAAGCCTTAAAGTTGCTAACTTTGGAGACCCCTGTTCTATATTGTAGATGCTTTGTCTTATGTTGTTCTGATGTTCATGGCAGGAAAGGAAAGAGCACTCCTTGGGTTACTCAAAACAATGCCAAGCAAAGCTTTGTAAAACACTTGTATCTTTAACTTCTGAAATCACCCACGCTTTGGGTATTGAGGTAGAGTGGGAAACTGTTCACATGGTTTATTATGCTTGCTTTTAAGTTATATCTTTCTGTTCTTTTTAACAACCCTCACAATAATAGGATTTCATATAAATGAGTAACTATGAAAACCAAAGGTTTGCATTCATATGGTAATAGCTTACATTAGCTTACATCTGTAACATGTTGTTACTTCATAACAAACTTCATTTTGAAGTGCATTAAGATTTCATGGGATAGCCATGCATGTTGACAATGTACACATACATTTAAAGTATGACAGCAAAGAAACTTGAGTATCTGCTATTTTGCACACTGTATATACATATATGTGCCAATAAATTGCCAAGTGCCAATAAATTTCTACGATAATGTTGCCTTAGAAAGGAATATAAATGTTAATGATAAAAATGTACCAATGAACAACTTCCTGGCCAATAAAGATTTTGTGTGTTTTGAAGTTGTGAATGATTAGAAGAGGGGGAAGTGGGTTTTGCATCCATTTCAAAGGAAGGGATTTTTTTTTACTCTGCTCTTAAGTGCCATCCAACTAATTGTTTGTGAAATAAATTAAAAGATTTATAGTCATGTATTATTATTTGCTTTAATATTTCTGCTTATGAGACTTTGCATTTCACTGTTTACAATCTAAATCATAAGGATGATTTTCCTTATATGGTTGTATTGGGAAGTTACACAGAAAAATTAAATAAAAATGGATATTGCTAATGCTTTCTCTTTTAGATCTTTTAACCCATGAAAAGACAGTGAAGTTGGTTGAAAGCTTGTAAGCAACATATGCACCAGATCAGCAGATTAAATGTTATTTTTGTCTCCTATAGATACTTGGTCACACAGACTAAAAATAAGGAAATTCCTTTTCTACTTCTGTCATATCAATTTAGTTATTTATAAAAAATATTGCCGACAAAGGATTGTATGCAGGTAGTCTTTGACTTACAACCATTCATTTAATGACAATTTAAAGTTGCAACAGCACTGAAAAATTTACTTATGACTGCTTTTCACACTGATGACTGTCACAGCATTGTTGAGGTCATGTGATCAAAATTCAGATGCTTGGTAACTGGCTTGTATTTTACTGTAGTTGCAGTGTCTTTGGGGGTCATGTAATTACCTTTTGTGACTTTCTGACAAGCAAAGTCAATGGGAAAGCCAGATTCATTTAACAGCCTTATTACTTAACAACTGCAGTGATTCACTTAACAATTGTAGCAAGAAAGGTTGCAAGTGAGGCAAAACTCACTTAACAAATGTCTTGCTTAGCAGTGGGAATCTTGGCCTCAGTTATGGCTGTAAATTGAGGACTCTATATAGGAATGTATCCTAAATATAATCCAGCTGCCTACATGAAATAGTAAACATCTTTTCAAGCTTGGAACAAAGCAAGTTCACCTGAAATATTCCTGTGTTTCAACATGGAAATACCTTCCACAAACACACAATAATGGCTTGAGTTTTCCTTATGCCATTGAAATAAAACTTAAATGTTTTGACCATCCCATACAGAATAGGGATGGAAACAAAATCTTGCTCCTCTGGGAATTTTTTGTCTAGTTTTCACCCAAGGTTATTAACACTCTTGGTTCATTAAATAAAGTGTTAAATAAAGTATTTAGCAAAGTAGTATTCTCTTCTATCAGCACTCTTTCAATATGCATTTAACAGATTAGAATTTAGGAGGATTTGTTTTACTTGGAAATTAGAGGTGGAAGAAGCAGACCAGACAGATGAACATAGCTCTCATAAGGAGGATGACTGTTGGAACTTCAAATCCAGTTTATAAGTACCCCATGAGTAGGTCCATGAGAACTTTGAATGGTCACTAAGTAGTCAGTTGTAAGTTGAGGACTATCTGTATAGTATTGACCCAAGTCTGGGTCTACCACAAGGAAGTAAAATGCTTTCTGGAGCTCGTAGAACAGAGACAGAACTAAATTAAAATTAAATTACAATTTAAAATGTAAATTTAATCAAGAATTAAATCACAGCCAGAACTAAATTAACAGATTAAATGGAAACCAAGCTCTGCACAAGAAAAATAAAGAGCAAAATCTGCTCATTGAGCATTTAAAACAACAGAGATTTTTTACTCTTCACATCATAAGAGGTACTCAAGACACCAAAGCTTGAACACAAAAAGCTGAAACTCACCATCAACAAAATACAAATGAATGTAAAATGTTCTTTTTTTAAAAAAAAAAAAATAGTTTTCTTTTCAAGCTCAAAACCCAGATCAAAACTTAAAATGGGTATTGCTTCAAGATCAGAATATTCTGCAAAATACTTTACACATCCCTAATTCAGTGGATGAAATAAGTCAGTTCTATCATAGGGCTTGTCTTCACATTCCATTTACCACTAAGTAATATCTTGATACCTGATTTTACAGGATAAACATCTTTATGACATCCTCTGTTGATGAGACAATCTACAGTATCTTCAGTTGTCTCACTGTTACATGGAATTTTTCCTTTCCCAATATCAATCTTGAATACGAAGAATCTATGCCTCATTAATTTATACCAACAATACAGTCAGTCAAGAGCCAGGATCTGCCTTGCTCCTATTGGCTAATTAAGTCTGCTATGGGGATACCATCTTCCCATCCAGTTGTGGGGGTTGACTTCTATGTCCATTTATTCTTGGACTGCAAAAGATCAGATATCCGGCTTGTGTAGTATAAGATACCTCAGATAGAATTTTGAAGGGCTTCATGTTCTCTTTTATTTTTTACACAAAACAATATGCTTAAAACTGGCCCTCAGTTTGAAGGCAATAGCTGTACAACAATTTCAATTCCATAATTATGACTAATATGAATCAGCAAGGTATTTCAAGAACTGAATACCGTATGTTACAAGAACTACATGTTTATTATAAAAGTACAATGCTGTTAAATAAAGATAGTCTCTTGCTAAGTATACTTCTTCAGAAATTTCAATTTCAGATATGCGATTGTGAGAAAAATGATAGTCATACATATAAGTGCAACGTGATTCTGCCACAAGTCCCAAGCAGTTGTGCCAATGCCTTGCATTTCCAAATAGTCTTCTCCAGTGCATCTAAAAACATGGATTAAATAAGATTTTATGAGGACAATGCAATTTTTCATTTACTTTTTTATTTATTGCCGTAAATTCATACAGTTAAGTCTTCTGCTTACGGCCATAATACAGCTAGCCCATGATTTTAGAACCTTTTTCGTGACACTCAAGCAAATACTACGGTCATAAGGTAAATGCAACAGTCATTAAGAGAATTGCCGTGAAGCAAAATCATTGTTCGCTATGGCATGTTTGGGCTGAAAACTAGAAATGAATAGCATATTTTTGGCAAAAATATATTTTAAAATTTTAAATTTTGGTGAATAACAATGAAACATGCTAAGAATGCTTCCCCAGTTGTTTTAATGTGTACTTCCTTTGCTTTTCTGGAAGCCCTAGTAGAAGTATGGTGCATATATACCTTCAGAGTCAACTGTGAAAAACATCAGCCTCCACAAGGATGCAGCAACCTTAATACCTCGAGGAATGATGCTTCACTCAATGTGTTTTACAAGCCACCCTTCCAAATGTTTTGTCCTGTCAAGTCGGCAACAGTTCCATATCTTACTCACTAGCAAGCCCTGAATATTTTTATGTAAACATATCCCTTTTAAAAAAACATAAGTAATAATTAAAGAAACTTGGGCATTGTTGTTTGTTTTAGTTTTCTAAATGGTGCAACAGTTTGTCATGTGACAGATGCTTACACTGTAAATGCAGTAGTAGAAATACATGTTACGTTGACCCCTTCTGGGGTTTCATTGCAAAATCTGAGTCCAGTAAATTCGTTGATTTGCAAAGCCTTTGAAAAATAGACAGATAATGGAATTACTTGCTTATATTATCTGAAAGGTTCCCTGTGCAGTTGGACCTAAAAGGCAACAAAATGACAGGAATGAGAGTGCTTTGCTAAAATTAAAGCAACATCAGAATTTTAATGTCTTAATAGATAGGGATATATTGATGACCTGTTATGTTGATGTTCTAATTAATTTATTCTGTTCTCCCATGCAGTATTCAGTTCAAATTTACAAGTTGACATTTTTTGGATGAGCTATAGAAGTCAGAAGTAGAAAATAAGATGAGGACCCACAATTTTAGCACTTCATTTATACCTACACTCAATCCTCTATCCTCCAGTCCTATCATATATACAGACTGGTATCATCATCCCCAACAATCATTCTTTCGATTTGTATTAAACTATATCAAACTATATCTGTTTGAACTTTGCTGCAAATATTTCTAACAGATATAATAAGGCCATAAACTATGATTTACAAGCCAGAATATTTCACGCAGCCAACCTAGCCAAAGCCACTCCAAATAAAGCCAGATGTTTTAATGTGTGGTGTGAATCATGACATGGTGATACATGCCTCTTTCTGAACATCCTAAGAAACATTGCAAATGGTAGATCCATTTAAATATTTAGTTGTAATTGCAGACACTGCCCATTCAAAAAATATTGGAGCTGGAGCTGGAAGGGATGCTTTGAGGATTCTTGGCACATCACAAAATCATAGCTCTGTGTACAACAATAGAGGAGGGGAGCCGTGTTAGTTATAGTAGGGGGGGGGGAATCAGAATCTGGAACCATCTTTTCCAATTACCAAACTGTATTAAACGACATAAACTTGTGAGCTACAGTTCACATCAGATTCATACAGTGACTATATAAGTTTAAATTGGGGTAAAGTGATGGGAGGACAGGTTGATCATGCAGATGCAGGTTACCCCTAAGACAGATTTCTGATATCTGACATTTTAATGTGTTATAAGCCCAGATTACTACTGCTGTTGCTGCTGCTGCTGCTGTTGTTATATTATTAATATTGTTATATTGTTATATTGTTATATTATTATTATTATTATTATTATTATTATTATTATTATTATTATTA
>BLBF01000056.1:16292545-16312557 GCA_015471245.1 Laticauda colubrina
CACACCTCCTCACTAGTTAAAGTTAAAACTATTGAGAAAGGTGCATTTGGTTTAGAAGAATGTTTCTTACATTAACTAACCTATTTTGAATGCCAGTTGCATCATTTTTAACGCCAGAAAAAACAGCTCCAGTAATTATTCCCATGACAGTGATAATAGCTATCTAGGAAGAAAGGTATTTCAAATGATCAATGTTAAAAGGAAACAGGGATGAAATGTTTGACAAATTAATGAGCTTATGAAAAATATACCTGTTTTCTGTAGTTCTACAATTTAAATGATATGACAAATATTCCATTCCAATGACCAAGAAAGGGTAGGAAGAATAGAGATAGGAAAAACCTTGCTTTTACAACTGGGAGGGTGATCTAAGTTGCAAAAATCTAATCAACCACTAAATGGAAGCAAAGAGTTAAAGAAAACTCCAATTTTTTTCTACCCTAGATATGGTAGACTTGGCTGAGGAGACAAGCATCTTACACTATACTTACCAATGGTACATATCTCTTAGCCATAAGTCACTGATTAAGTTACATTTGATTGGATTCCTATGACCCACAATTCCACAAAGCATATTTTGCGTATGTGTAAATCCAACCTTATCCAAGTTTTGAAAACATACTAAGTGGTGGGTTGGGTTCAGTTAAATTAGGTTGAATTGAGTTGGATTGGTTTTGGCCTAATCAACAAATCATTTAATCAACAAATTGGCCTTATCAACAAATCATTTAGTCTTTTGCTTCCATAATTTTAATCAGGATAACCATTAGTTAAGAATTCCTGTCTGGGAACAATATGGACTTTCAATGTCACTGTACAGCAGCAGTTTAGGGTAAAGGACATTAAAAATAAAGTGAACTGTGCTTGAATGTATAACTCTAATGTCCTCTCAGAATTACCATTTGGTTAATGGGGACTATACTCTTACATAAATATGCTTAGGATTGTGGCACCAATTATCATAATCAAATTGACAGATAGTGAAGATTTTTATTTTGAAGAATAAGCACACATCATTAAAATCTCAGCTAAAGTGATGGTAACAGGCTGCTCTGAAGTGTTGAACAGGAAGGATTGACTCAATCAACATGACAGGAAGCTCTTAAATGTGGTTTTGGGGCTCAAGAAAGCTGCCGAAAGATCCAAATGCCAGCACTTATTTTACCATTAAACAATTGGAGTGGGAAACAAGGATCACAGCTAGACCCATTTAAGAAGATTAACAAAAGGGATTAATTTCATGAAATGTCAGGGCTTTTGGAAGAATGCCTTCAAAAATCCATCTATAATGAGGTTATGGAGATAGAAATGATTGTGAGAAAAAAGTCAGAGCTCTTAGCTGAAGGAAAAATAGAAAGCTCCTAAAATCATAATTCCTGTCACAAGGTCACATTTTTACAAAGCAATTTATAAGATCCTCATAAGACTTGCATACACATAACAAAACTTTTTAACTTCATGGCCTCTTTGTGCAAAAAAATTAATAATGACTATTATTACATTGGCTATGATGTATTAATGCTCAAAGGTGGTTTCATTATCCAGAAGATAACTAGAGAAGGAAGCCATGGTTTGATTTTATTTTTCAATTTAATTCCCAGACTTCTTCAGCATTTATAATTACTCTAGTGGGGTAATGAAATGTCTGCAAGCAAACAACCAAGCCCAGGGAACATTTGTAAATAGGCCTAAAAATGCAGTAATTCTAGATCTGCCACAGATTAGCTATTTCCAAAAACACTAAAATGACATTTACCGTTTATTTCATAATATATCAAGGAGGAGGAGGACACTTTGTTTACCTGGGCTGTGGAATTTTGTGGATTGCCTATCAAATTTTTAAATGTGCGCCTGGACAGCCACTTGAGTTGATGAAGAAAAGGAGTGGAATATGGAAGTCCTTTAATCATTGTTCCCAATCTTTTCTGCTCCTCAGACATTACATCCAGTTCTTCAAGCATTTTTTTGTAGAAATTACATTTGGAAAACTGTACTGCTAATGTTAGAGCAATGGTCTCCTGTTCTCTCTCAGTTGCCTCAAGAACTGTTTGAGTGACAGTGAAAAGCCAAATTAGTGCATTCAAATAAAATGAGAGATACATACAGGTCAGTTGATCCATAGCTTATGTTCTAGGTGATATCTGTGCTTTGCAATCAGCAGCTTTTCCACTGGTGAGCAGCCGCTGGGCTGCACCATGATTCCAGATCCATGTGATTTTGCAGTTTTTCATTGCTTTTCAAATAGCCCTGTTTGATTCTTAAAACAGCCTATCAGGGAAGGCAGCAAAAGACATGCCTTGTGTGTTTTCAGACACGTTTTCTTCAGTATCCAAGTCGGTGTCTCCTCAGACTGGAATTACAAATAAGTCTCTGTATGTGTGTCTCTCTGTACAGCGTGTGTCTCTCTGTACTGCATATCTGTGTGGGTATGTACATACATACATGTTCAAACTCTCTAGAAAGTTTTTTTTTTTAATTGAAAGACTTGTGTTTTTCAAACTTGGTAATTTTAAGACATATGGACTTCAACTCTCAGAATTCCCCAGTCAGCATAAAAGTCCACACATCTTAAAATTCCAAAGTTGGAAAAACACTGAAATAAATGATAGGAATGCAAAACAAGTTAGACAACAATTGGATAATAACCAGGAATGAATCGATTGATCGATCGATCAGTGTATGTGTCTGTGTGTGTGTATACAGGTAGACTTGATGTACAATTGTAATTGAACCTGAAATTACAGTCATAAGTCAAGCCAGTTAAACAAATCATCATACAACTGACCTGATTTTATGACTTATTTTGCAGTGGTCATTAAGCAAACATGGTGGTCGCAAATGAAACCTATTGACTGCAATGGGTGTTTTTTGCTGGAAACCAGAAGGAAATGCCAGTTTCTGGCAACAAAGCAAAAAATATTGTGAATTACAGTGACAAGACTATGGCTTGCTACAAATAGCCATCATTGCGGACTAGTTGCCAAGCATCCAAAATGCAATCATGTGACTGTGGGGGAGGATGGCCTAGCCGGGCCCTCAGAACTTCCAATCCACATTGTAAGTACCTTTGGGGGGCATCCATCGTAATTTCAAAAGGTTGCTAAGCAGCCAGTCATTAAGCAAAGATTGCTTGCATCCTTACAAATGAATTTTATCAATACATTTTATTTAGAATGCCTTCATTCCCTCCTTGCCTTTCATCACCATGCTGGGGTTAGGGTTAGCCCACACCATTCTTTTTTATTTTGGAGCTGGAGTATAGAAAAGAGAGAAGGCTCTTTGGAGCAGAGTCTTCCTCCCACCTCCCATTGGGAGGGCTAATAAGTTATTTCCTTTTTCTGGAACAACTATCCCCATGTCAGGGGCTCAAGGCCAATGCACAGACGTCCTGATTTCTTCCGCAGAATAAAGTTGGTCATTTATACCTGCACTGTGAATTGCCATTTTACTTGTTGCAACCGCCGAGGAATCCCCATTGATGATATCCAGAAAAAAATCAGCAGGGTTGTTATATGGTTCGCACATAAAACCTGTAAGGTAGATTTTTTAAAAAAATTGTTACCACAGCAGTCTTAATGAAAACTCATAAAGCAATTACAACGTGGAGTGTTTTTTAGTTACATTCCATTTGGCTACTTCATCATAGCCAAAAAGAGTACTGACAAATTATTTTTTTTAAATTACACAATACAAACCATAATTTTCTAACTGATGTAATTGTTTTCAAAGGTACCAGAGTTTTAGTATGTTTAGATCCTAATACTGCCCATCCAACCAAAGGAGCTATATAGATAATCCCTGAGTTATGACTACAATTGAGCGCAAAATTTCTGTTGCTAAGTGAAACTTTCATTCGCTGAATTTTGCCTCATTTTACAACCTTTCTCACTACAATCGTTAAGCAAATTGTTGTTGGTAAGATGATTGTTAAGTGAACCTGGTTTCCCCATTAACTTTGTTTGCCAGAAGGTTGCACAATGTAATCACATGACTTTGGGACACTGCAACTTTTATAAATATGAGTGAGTTGCCAACTGCCCGAATTTTGACTAGGGGGATACAACAAAGGTCGTAAGTGTGGAAAACGGTAATAAGTCACTTTTTTCCAGTGTTCTTGCAACTTTGAATGGTCACTAAGCTGAGAACTTTTCCAGTGTTGTTGCAACTTTGAATGGTCACTAAGTTGAGAACTAGCTGTGTATCTATATTCTTAAATTGCCCAAATAGGAAAATTATCTCCAATTATTTGCTTCTTGATATATAAGCATGTGAAAGAGGGGTGGTCTAGAAATACAAAATGTAAATAAATACAATCCAATAAATAATAAAATAAATAAATGATGATGTAACTCCAGATTCGGAAAAGCGAATCCTCCTTCCCTCATTAATTGGCAATTAATTGTGTATTTATTTTCCAGATATGTAAATAGGAAAACATTTCAGAATAGAAATATAAATCTAGGGATAATTTTCATTTTGAGAGCACTGACTGACCTTTCTCCAGACAGTGAGGTTTAATATGTCTGGAATATATTAAACCCAGGCCAAAAGGCTGCACCAGAGGCCAATTGTTTGCCAAGTCCTAACAGTTTTTTTCTATTCTATATGAACTGTTAACATTGAGTTGCTCTAGGCTTTCTGAAGTCCTTTTTCAGGTAGTAATATGTTGCTGTTTGTGAAACTATGCTTAATACCACAAGGAGGCAGAGGAGTTAAGGATTTATTTTGAATTTCCTCTGCAGGAATTGCTAACCCCAACCGAAAGGCAATTTTTCATTCAATAATTCAACCATGCAACAAAGTAATTTATGACCACTAATAACCAAAATTGACCATAATTGTTCAACAAATCTTACTATACAAAATTAGTATGTCCTAAAAATAGGCATACTCTTGTTATCTAATTAATTAATAAAAAGGCATGTACATTTCATTAATATTTAGATAAGATATTTAGATATGATTTAGATATTTGAGCATAATTGGTTTCCATTTTAATGCATGATCTATGTCTAGAGTAGTGTATTTGGGTTTGTTTGGGGTTTTTTTGCATTTAAATATTCATTCAGAAAAGGGATCTGCATGTCTTATCAGACTCTCAAAGGGGCCATGGCACAAACAAGCTAGGAATCCCTGCTCCAAGAGATTTTTAATCTTGGATTATTTCCTTCTGCTTTCATTCCCAGACACAAATATATAAACCATTTTTTTATTTTATGTTTTCTTATAACTTATTTCATCCAATTTAGAAGCTATCCCTATGTCTATCACAACTCTAGCCAGTTTAAAAGTAGAAGGATTAGCATTAAAACAGTAATTGAAAAAGTCAAATAGTGACATTTGCAAATTTCCATTCTGGGGAGAAGGCTGTTATGAAAACAATCACAACATCAAGGAGCTACATTAAGCCAACCTTCCCCATCTTACCTACCTACATACCTACCACACACACTCAAACATACCCACAAACACAACCACCCCACCCAAGCCTGCTGAAAAAACAAGAATACGAGAATAAAAATACAATGATAGGCACATTAGTACATTTATGCAAAGCTCAATTGTCTGAGATTTCCCTCCAGATTGAACATAGATATTTTATTTATTTATTTATTGGAATTTGTCAAACAAGAACGAGAACAAGAGAATAAAAATACAGTGATAGGGATGATAGGCACGTTAGTGCACTTATGCACGCCCCCTCTACTGACCACTTAAGTATGACAGATAACTTGGTGCCAGGCTTTGCTTACCTCTGCAATGTATTTCATTAAATAAATCTTTTTTCCTTAATCATTGCTCAAGATATATTTCTTGCTGTCCAAAATATTCACAGGCACATCCATAATTTGTACCTGTAATAGATCCCAAGTGATGGGAATACATTGCCTTGTGTTCAGATCCACTTTCTCTGCTTTTAGGAAAGATCAAATTCTTCCTTTTCAGCCAGGCCTTTTTCACTTGGAGTTTGTACTCCACTGATTTTAACTGTTGTTTTTTTTTTAATTACAATGATACCTTTTCCATGTTTTACTGGAAGGTTAACTCCCCAAATCGAAAGGCAGAGGGCGAATGAAATTGGATAAGAATGGGTGCATCCCATAACAACTTACCAAGACTTTTGAAATAGGGAAGTGCATTGTCAGCTGGCCCGTGATACAATAGCCTTCCAGCAGCAAGTAATGTCAGGCTGTCAAACAACTTGAAAATAGAGTACCGGGGCTGATGGATTGAAAAAATGATTGTCTTTCCTTGCAGTGACATCCTGGGTGCAACACAGGGAAGACCATTACCTGGTGTAAGAACTCTTTGCTTTTAACTGCTCTGCATCAAAGTACAATACATACAGCTTGAAATGAGAAAATGGATCAATCTTGAATGAAGCTACCAGTCAAACATTCCTGAGGGTCCTATAGCCATTCCCCTGCTCAGCTAAAACCAACTGTTTTAAGCCCAGTTTTAGCCCAGTTCTGCCTTAGCAATAGCCAATCAGTCAATCAGAAGAGAGCTGGAAGGGACTTTGGAGGTCTTCTAGTCCAACCCTCTACTCAAGCAGAAGATCCTATACCATTTCAGACAAGTGACTGTCCAGTCTCTTCTTAAAAACCAACAGTGATGAAGCACCCACAACTTCTACAGGCTAGCTATTCCACTGGTTATTTGTTCTGTTAGGAAGTGTCTCTTTAATTCCAGCTTGCTTCTCTCCTTGATTAGTTTTCATCCATTGTTTCTTTAGTATACAAGATGACCCCCATTCTTCTTTGTGGCAACCTCTCAAATGCTGGAATACTGGTATCATGTCCCCCTTAGTCCTTCTTTTCTCTAGACTAGCCAAACCCAAATCCTGCATTAAGTGTATTATGCATTATGTATATTTGTGCACTATGACACTACACACATTTATTTGAGCAAAATGTACAAAAACATATTGGACATTTATTTTTATTTTGGAAGAGAAAATCTAAATGAAACATGTTCCTTCATTAAACTGCTAAATTTACAACATGTACTGATCATGGCAAACTGAGTTTTCAAAACATAGCCATAGCACTTAGAACTATATACTGCCCTCATAGCACTCTCTGAGCAGTTTACAAATATCAGCATACTGTCCCCAATAATCTGGATCCTCATTTTACCAACCTCAGTAAGATGGAAGGACAAGTCAACCTTGACCCCTTAAGGATCGAACTCTAGGCTGTGGGCAGAGTTTGCCTGCAATTCTACATTCTAACCCCTGTGTCTCCAGGGTTGTAAAAGACATATGAAAAAAATTAATGACACATAATGAAGATGATTCTCTTGGTCACCAGGAATGACCCAAGTACAGATGATTTTCAACCTAATGAGCACAGTTGAGCCTGACATTTCCGTTGGTAAGCCAAGCAATTGTTTAAATGAGTTGCACCCTATTTTACAAACTTTTCTTTGTCACAATGATTAAGCAAATTCTGCGGTGGTCGTAAGGGCAAGGACTAACTGAAAGTCACTTTTCCCAGGGCTGTTGTAACTTCAAAAGATCACTACACAAATGGCCATAAGTCGAGCACTACCTGTGGCACAGATTACCTTTTTAAGAGCAGCAGGACAGCATTGGCTGTGCTAGCATCCAATCCTGTTGTTGGTTCATCTAAGAACAACACTTTGGGATTAGTAATGAGTTCTAATCCAATACTGGTCCTTTTCCTTTCCCCCCCTGAAACTCCACGAGAAAAATAGGTGCCAACCTGGTGCAGCAAAGGAAATGGCAAAATAAACATCTTGGAAATGTAACATTTCATGAACAGTAGGTAAAAAAAAAAAATCATTTCAGCATAAAATACTTTAATAATGACCACTCCTGGTAACAACCGAGTTTATCAAATGGGACATCACTGAAAAAATATGGAAACTGGAAAGGCAGCAATACATTAAGGCAGACCCGAGTATTTTATGCCCACCCCGGCTAATCCAGCTTTTTGATCATCCTTGTCAGGCTCACATGAGATCAATCAGAAATTAGAAATCAAACGTAAATAAGTGCCCTCCATGAGTGCAATACAATTGCACTGCTTTTATTTTGAAGGTGACTGCTTTCCCCCCCACAATTTATGTATGTGTGTGGATGGGTGGGTAGGTGTGTGTGCCTATGCATCTTCAAAACCCTATTGGTTTGGTCCTCCATAACAGCCCTGGTTTCTCACATGGGAAGATTAATTGGCCACACCTGCATTAAGGGGTCTCAGATGGTCCTCATACACTGGTGAAAGAATGCACATTTAATAGAACAGAATAACAGAGTTAAAAGGGACCTTGGAGGTGTTCTAGACCAACCCCCTGCTTAGGCAGGAACGCCTACACCATTTCAGACAAATGGATGTCAGTTTATATGGAGTTTACTTGATCCTTTGTTGCCAGAAAGATTTATAAGAACCCTGCAAGCTAAGACCCAGTGGTGGGATTCAGCCAGTTCGCACCAGTTTGGGAGAACCAGTTGTTAGCTTTCTGAGCAATTTGGTGAACTGGTTGTTGGAAGAAATCATTAGGGCAGAGAACCGGTTGTTGAATTATTTGAATCCCAACACTGCTAAGACCTCACACAATGATACCAGTAGCAATAGCACTTAGACTTGTATACCGCTTCACAGTGCTTTACAGCTCTCTCTAAGCAGTTGGCAGAGTCAGCGTATTGCCCCCAACAATCTGGGTCCTCCTTTTACCAGCCTCAGAAGGATGGAAGGCTGAGTCAACCTTGAGCCAGTGAGGATTGAACCCCTGGCCATCAGCAGAATTAACTTGCAATATTGCATTCTAACCCCTGGACCACCATGGTTCTTTTAAGATAGGCAGCCTCTTTGGACCATTGGGTGTGTTTGAACCACTGCAGTTTTGAGAACATGCATGTCCTTGAGACACTCACAAAATGGCCGCCTTGAGCAAATCTTCCCTCACAGATTAGGATCTAAAATGAGAGTGTCCAGTCTCAAAGGTCACCTTTACAAAAAAGGGAGACTTGCAAAGTTGCTTCTCTCTCTTCCCTCGATGCTCATCTATGTGTGGTTACTTTCCTGCCTTTCTTCTCTTTCTTCTCTCTAGCCCAGATCAGCAGCCTGGTCTCTGTGCAACCCCATTTCTGTTGCTCTAGCCCCTCCTTGCTCCTTCTCTTTCATACCCTTTTCCCTCAAATCACCAGAGATCTCTCCAACAAAGGGCTCATTTGCATCCCATCCCATAATGCCGTGCCCTCCTGCATTCTCACTTAACCTTATTTTCTTGGTTTTTAACTAGTTACGTCCAATTTTGCCACCAAACACAGTCAGCCTGTGCTGTTTTCACATGGATCCAAGAAGGGAAGCAATGCAGATGAGATGATCCACAATTCCTTATTTTTTCAGGCCCTTCAGCTGCTACATTATGTTAAACTAAGAGTAATACAGCAGCTGCAGACTGCATGCTTTCTACAAATTCAGCACAGCCCCAGCTGCAATTCCTATAACATTCAGGGATCACTGTTCATGCAAAGTAGAGTAATACTAATGGACAAAAAATTATCTCATGTCCTGATTAGGTCAAAGCTGGGCAAACATCAAGCTGCAAATTACATGCAACCCTATACATATTTCTCTGGATTCCAGAAACAAAACCACCCTTTGTAGATGGTGGCTTTGTACCGTTCTTGAAAGGCATAAATATTTACAACACTAAATGCTGGTACCTCGTTTGGAATTAAAAACTATGCTAATGTATGTACCTTAGTATCTGCAACTTTAACCAAATCCAGTTCCTTGAGAACCTGTTCAACCCTCTGTTTCTTTTCATATTTGCTCGTAGATAAAGGTAGTCGAAGGGCTGCTGAAAACATTAAATTTTCTCTGACTGTCAAGGTCCCCATCACTATGTCATCCTTGGAGATTAAAAAACAACAACTGGACATTTTCATTTGGACAATAGACTTGCTTAGATTGCTATTGTACAATCATTATTAGACACTTAAGAGGAACGTGGTGGCTCAGTGGTTAAGACACTGAGCTTGTTGATCAGAAAGTTTGGCAGTTTGGCGGTTCGTAACGGAATGAATTCCCGCTACTTGTCTCAGCTTCTGCCAACCTAGCAGTTCAAAAGCATGCAAAAATGCAAATTGAAAAATAGGGACCACCTTTGGTGGGAAGGGAACAGCACTGCATGCGCCTTCGGCGTTTAGTCATGCCGGCCATATGACCACGGAGACGTCTTCACACAGCGCTGGCTCTTCGGCTTTGTAACGGAGATGAGCACCGTCCCCCTAGAGCCGAAAACGACTAGCACGTATGTGTGAGGGGAACCTTTACCTTTAAGAGGGTATTGAGCATTCACAGAACTGTACATAGGGTCTGCATTCCTTTAAAAACTTCTCAAAGCAGGGATAGATTTTATACTATGATATGCCCCATATGCATCAAATTTTCCAAGACTTCCATTCCCCACCCCTGGTGTACAGGTAGCCCTCGACCTACAACTGCAATTAAGCCCAACATTTCTGTTGCTAAGCAAGACAGCTGTTAAATTAATTTTGCCCCATTTGCTTGCCACAGTTGTTAAATGAATCACTGCAGTTCTGCACTTAGTAACACCATTGTTAAATGAATCTGGTTGCCCTTCTAGCCTTGCTTGTCAGAAGATGGCAAAAGATACCCAAGTGACCGTGGAACACTGCAACTATCATAAATATGAGTCAGTTGCCAAGTGTGTGAATTGTATCATGTGGCCATGGGGATGCTGCAAAGGTCGTAAGAGTGAAAAAATGGTCATGTCACCTTTTTTCATTGCCTTTGTAACTTGGGACAGTCACTAAATGAATTGTTGTAAGTTGAGGACTGTTGAAAGTCGAGGACTACTTCATTTCTAATTTACAACTCCCTGAACATTCTTTTAGATTTACGGTAATTTCCTCTCCCTATTTAAATGTTCAGCATCTGTATATTTTTTTAAACAATATTCTATGTTAGATTCTGCAATATAAGCACAGAGGATATTGGAATGTATTCCTGAAGCAAATGATTCTATTTGGCCAATTTATAATAAATAAATGGCAGTGATTGAGAAATGAAAAGGGGTTCTATATTGCAGGCTGCTAGGAAATAAAATATGTGGATTATGCCGAGCAACAAAAGGCTTACCTGCACTACATATCCAGACATACATTTAAAATGTGTCGGCAGGCCCATGCCATCTAACAAAATATCCCCAGAAAGCCCCTGGGGATCTTTCCTTGTAGATAAAATGTCCAATAGCCTAAAGGAAAAATAAAACCCATTTCAGTTAAAATGATTGAGACCTACATTTCAGGAATATATCAATTACGGCTTTGCAATCCTTCCAAATCATAATTTATCTGTGCATGCACACACAACAGAAACAGGAGCTTTCAAAACAGCTACATAAACATAAGCCAGAGAAATATGGAGTTGTATTAACTGTTCAAGAATCCAATTGTTCAAAAGTCCTGTAAATTTCCAGCTTGGATTGAAACTCTAAAACCTATGAAGAACTGTTTCAGGAATTGGGTATGTCTAGTTTGATGAAAAAAAGTACTAGGGTTGACAGCAGAACAGTATTCAATGTTTGAGGGGCTGCCACAAAGAAGAGGGGCTCAAATTATTCTCCAAAGTACCTGAAGGCAGGACAAGAAGCAACAGATGGAAACTAATCAAGGAGAAAAGGAACCTAGAATTAAGGAGAATTTTTCTGACATTTAGGACAATTAATCAGTGGAACAACTTCCCTCCAGAAGCTGTGAATGCTCCAACACTGGCAGTTTTTAAGAAGAGATTGTTGCTCTTGGATTTTAGGTGCTCACTAAGAAAGGATTTTTTGAAATGATCATCAGAGCATTAGTATTTCATATATTATTATTATTATTATTATTATTATTATTGTTGTTGTTGTTGTTGTTGTTGTTGTTGTTGTTGTTGTTGTTATTGTTGTTAACGTGCTCTGATGTTAAGAAGTTCTTGTCCCGCTCCCCACCTAAAATGAAATCTGTCCCAAATGCAAAACACAAGCAGAGGAGAGGAGTTTCAATTTTAGTTTCACAGCAGCAACCAGCTTTAGTACAGAATAGATGAGCTAAGCCACACCCAGGCTCCTTGCTGTTTCCTTCTTGGTGTTTCAAACAGCCCTCCACTGTCTCATACACTGACAGGACGTAAGCCAGATGAATACCAATGGATTCTGGTAGGCAGAGGCACCCCCCCCTTATTTTCCTCCCCCAAAACTAAGCCCAATCACATAGTTTCTTAGCAAATCACGGGTATAGAGCTATTGGATCATAAAATAGGACAATTTTTGTTCCATTATTTTAACACTTACGAAGATTTGCCACAGCCAGTGGGTCCCAGAATTGCATTAAGACCAGGTTTCATGGCACCACTGTAAAATAAAATTAGTCTGTTACTCTGGAGATTTTTACTGTATATATATTGATTGACTGAATTCTTTATTGTCATTGTATGTATATACGCAGTGTACATACAACAAAATTCACGTAACCAGACTCAACATGCACACACATATGACAATCCCCAACTACCAAAATTCCCCGCCTCCTAAAAACACACAAGCATCCACACAACAAGTAATACTGTCCAAAAGCTCACAGATGGTGGTCCTTAAGTTCATTATTAAGTGCAATTATAGCTTTGGGATAAAAACTATTCAGAAAATGTGTGGTCCGAGTTTTAGTTGTTCTGTATCTTCTGCCAGAAGGCAACAGTTCACAAGGATTGTAAGCAGGATGGGAAGAGTCTCTGAGAATGTTGTGCAACTTCCTCAAACAGTGAGATGCGAAGATGTTATCCAGGGCTGGTAGCTGGAGTCCAATGATATTCTGGGCAGTTTTAATGATTCTCTGTAGAGCTTTTTTGTCCACTACAGAGCTGCTCCCCTACCATACAAGAATGCCATATATCAGGACACTCTCAATGGTGCTGTGGATGTAAGACAGAAGTAGATACTGAGATAGATTAATCTTCCTGTACAATGTACATCTCTCTTCCTCCTGAAGTCAATTATAAGCTCTTTAGTTTTTTGGGTGTTAAGTGTAAGATTATTTTCTTTACACCACACTGTCAGCCCTTGTACTTCCTTTCTATAAGCAGACTCATTGTTCTTATTAATGAACCCCACCACTGTTGTGTCATCTGCAAATTTAATAATTGCGTTGGTATTATACAATATATATCTTATAAACAACACATTTTGCTTTGTTATGTGAGATTCACAGGCACATAACATTATGTGATTATTAGCTACCGGTTTCTCATCATTTGAGTTGTTTACCTTCATCCGTTTCAAATCTGCTTCTAAGTACCTACTGAGTGGTTCTTCAGTAATGGCACTAAATCACTAAAGGCAGGACAAGAAGCAACGGATGGAAACTAATCAAGGAGAAAAGCAATCTAGAACTAAGGAGAAATCTCCTCACATTTGAAACAATTAATTAGTGGAACAACATGCTTTCAGAAGTTATAGATGCTCCAACACTGGAAGTTTTAAAGAAGAGATTGGACAACCATTTGGCTGACATGGTATAGGGCAGGAGTGTCAAACTTGTGTCGCCATGGCGACGTCATATGACATATTGGGACTTTTTCCTCCTTCGCTAAACTGGGCAGGATAGGGAGCAGCATGTGATGCAACCAACCTTCAGGCCTTGAGTTTGACACCCATGGTATAGGGTTTCCAGCCTGAGCAGGAGATTGGACTAGAACAGAGGTCTCCAACCTTTTGGACCTCAGGGACCACCAAACTCATACTTTTAAATCCTGTGGACCCCTAATGTGAATTTTGACTAATGGTGGCTTGCTGACGTTTTCCCACGGTCTTTGCAGAAAGCAGTAGAGACCCTGGGAAAATCTCAAAAAATGTCTGCAGGAAAATTCCCTACCTCGTTTTCCAACTGATCGATCATTCTTTTTTTTTTTTTGAATTTTTTTTTATTGATTTTTAGAAACAAACATAAACAAACACAACACAGAACATAAAAACATAAAACCTCTTTTCTGAAAGCAGCCTGATCCCAGGTTACATCTCTTTGTACAGACACCAATTCAAGTCATGCTCATTTTTATATACCATTCCATATCTTATTACCATTCTACATTTTCTATATAGCTTCTCCCCTCTTTTAACTTTTTTAATTTTATTTTTATTTGTTTCATCTCAAATCAGATCAATATATTTATATTCTTTGTCTGTCCTATTTCAGCTGTCTATTATTTTTTCTCTTTAAACAAAATTCCTCCTGTGGTCACTGTTTGAAGTATGACGCCTTTACATCTTTCCCCTAAAATTATAACACTTAATATAGAATATAACTTCCATTCGGATTCTGCGTAGTACATTACAGCTACTGCATAGTACATTACAGCATTTTAAAAAGAAAAAGAAAAGAAAGCTATAAATATATAATATAATTAAAACAACAATCCATACCAATTCAATTCTATCATTAATGTTAATATTCATTTAAATTTTAAACATTTAACACATTACTTTTCAAATGGGTATCATGCTTCTATGGGAACACTTATAAACTTTCCATAATTAAATTTTGGAACATAATTAAATTTTAAAACATTATGTCATTAAAATGTTCCCATTCCTTTCTAAATTAATTCTCTCATTTAATTCATTCCATTTATTTTATTCACAAATGTTTCACAAAATCATATGTTGTTTCCAATTTTCTAACATTATTTCTAAATACAAGTATAACAATACAATCATATGTACCTTTGCAGAATCACTTTTTCAATTAAATTTTTACCCATTATCTCTAAATAAGTCCTGTTCCTTTACATCTTGCTTCACACTCTTGTAGTTTCTCTTCCCTTCCCTCCTCCTTTGCTTCTTCTCTCTGCCCTTTTTACCCCCTGTCTCTCCGCCTCAATTTCCCTTTTCTGTATTCCCTTTTCTGTTGCTTTCTCACATTATATCTACTTTTCACCTTATTTTTCCCTTTTTTGGTTGTTTTTTTAGGTCTCAAATTCTCCATTCTCTTTCCCCTTTCTTCCCCAAGTAAAGTTACTTGTTCATTTAAAATGGCTTCTTCTTTGTCCCAATCTTCTTGTTGCATAGTCTTTTCTTGTAGTTTCTTGTAGGTAGAGATCGCCATTTCTAAGAATTGAAAAATGGAACCAAGAGAGCCCTTCCCTTCTTGTTCCTCTTCTTTATATTTTTTAACTTCTATTTTTAGTTCGTCTACAAGTAATGCCATTGTAGAGTTTGTTTGTTTTTCCCTTTAAAACAACAACCCAAGTGTTTTTAATCCTTCAAATATTCTCTTCCTGGGGTTAGTATTTAGTTACAAAGTTCCAGTTAAAATATATCTTTTAGAAGTCCTGTTAAAATTTAACTTTAGATTCTTTAGATTCCAGGCTATCTCCTCCTTCCAAATACTGTTCTTATTCTCTTCCTCTCCCTTCCCACTTACAGAAAAAAAAAAAAAAAAAAACCTTTCTCTTTTTTTTTTCTTTTATATTCAGAAAGTTTTATTATCCCCTTGGCATTAATTTTTCCAGCTTAAATACATGTTGATGCCAAAGCAGATTTTTTCAATTTCTCATTCATCTTTGTTCGCTGTCAACATAAGGAAGGAGAGTGAAAAAAAAAAACTTTCCCTTTTCACTTTCATTCGCTGCTTCCGAATCTTCTTTGGGAGTGATGTATCTTTTTTTAAAATTTGAGTTCCAGGATGCCTTAATTGTTGCTTCTTATCCTGGTCAGCCAAAATTTTCACTTCAGCACTTTCTTCCTCCTGCACATTCTTTTCCGGATGAGGGCTTCTTTGAGGTGGCCATTTCTGACCGCCACTCTACTGCCTTCAGGAAAGGGAGTTTAGCCAGCTGGGGAGGAAAGATGCGGCTTTCCTCAACTCTGCTGGAGTCTCCCCCGTCTTCACCGACCTCTAATGTTTAGCCTTGAAATCAGCTGGCTCAGGGCGCTCCGGTGGCGAGCCCAGGCAGAAACCGCGCACGATCGCGGATTCCTGCCTGCCGCCGAAGCCCTGCAAACCGGAAGTTTTCGGATCGATCATTCTTTATTTGGGATCACAGTATACCATCTCCAAATCCATTCTCAAGGGGAGACACAGAGAGAGAGGGACTTTTGGCTTCATGCAAGGAAAGCAGCAGAAGCAGCAGAAGTTTCTTTCTCTCCCCCAAACTCTGCCAGAAATGAGTCTTTGTGAGACTTGTTGCACCGGCGCAGCCTCTTGAAGCAGGATGCCATGCAGGGTCCCAAAAACTCATTTCTGGCGGAGTTTGGGGGGGAGAGAGAAAGACTTTTGCTGCTTTCCTTGCGTGCAGCCAAAAGCAGAAGAAAGAAGAGGAAAGAAGCAGCCTGGTGGCCAGGCAAGGCATGTGGGGTCCCCCCCTCTGCCCTTTCCCCTCTTCCCTCACTACCTCGTGTTGTTTGCAATGCAAGCCTTGTGTTCCCGTGGGCCATGTGGACAGTGCAACCTTGTGTTTCTGTGCAGCCTGGATTAATTGCTTTGGGGAGGTGCTTTGGGGGTAACATTTCTCTGCGGACCACCAACATTTTCTCACAGACCACCAGTGATCCCTGGCCCACTGGTTGGTGACCACTGGACTAGAATACCTGCAAGGCCCCTTCCAACCGCGTTATTCTGTGATCCATGTATGAAGATGACACAGAACCCTAAAGTTCACACAGCTCTTAAACTATGTAGGTACTTACTAGTTTCGGTTGGATGTTAAAAGCCTAGATCAGCTGTTTTGTTTGTATTCAGATAATAAAGATGGAATTGTGCACCACCTTCATAGCCTTCAAAGGTTGGAGCAAAATAATACTGTCAAGCTTTTTAGGATATTATTGAGCTCTTTCCCTTATTTTTAAGAGGAAAGTGAAACAGATAGGAAACATCAGAAAATACCTCTGCACATGTAAAGTGCCTAGCATTGCAGGTCTAAGAAGACATGGTGTTGGGAAGCATGTGGAAATTTTAAATGAAGCAAACTGGGTCCTTCAATTTACTACAGGGCTGTCAAACTCCCGGCCTGCAGGCAAAATGCAACACGTGCTGGCCACGCCCATGCCTGGTTTAGCAAAGGAGGGGAAGTCCTATAACACTGCCATGACGCCATGAGTTTGACACCCCTGCTTTACTACGAGGGGCCATGTACTGAAGCAATTTCATGGGGATTTTCCATTCAGAGCTATCAATTGCCAGTGTCAGAAATGATAAAGAGGATTTGGCATTGCTTCATGGAGTGCCTCACTGCAGTGGCACCAAGCCACATTGCATAGTCTATCTCACAAGTGAAGACTACATCCTACAATGTCAAGTGACAAGGAATTACCTTAAGCCCATGTCACACTGAACCAACGGATGCAAAGAGGATGTAAAACGGACAAAAAACCTTGCCATCCATTCGAAAACGCGATGTACTCACTGCCTCCGTTTGGCTTCCTCTCTATCTGTCCAGCATCCGTTTATTGACGTTTCATCCGCTCCAAAAGTTTTGGGCTGCCCAAAACTTTTGCGCAGAAAATGTATCCAGTTCGTCCGTTCTGGATCCGCTACGCATCCGCTACGCATCCGTTATGCATCCGCTATATCCGCTAGGCATCCGCCCAGACGCAGGGAGGAAGCGGAACGGACGCAGAACAGATGCGGAATGGATGCAGAATAGATGCAGAACGGATGCAGCATGGAAACAAAGCGTTTAAAGTGGAAAAAACATTCGCAAAGGGGACCTATCTCGGATATTAAGGATGTCTAGAGGATGCCTAGAGGATGCCTAGAGGATACCTAGAGGATGCAAAGGGACACCTATACTGCCTATAAAAAGGGGGAGCAACTCATCTGCATCTCACTTTCAGACCAGCAGCCCACCTGTGCAGACCTCTGCAGCCTTCATCTGACTCTTCCTCTTCCACAGCATCCAGTCATGTCCACCGTGGATCGTACCACAGTCCTTTTGGCAGCCACCATCCTTCTGCAACAGTACGAAGCCATCTACAGGCTCTGTGAACTCTACTATGGGAAGAAAAAGAGGCGGCCAAGAAGCGTCTGGGTCCGAAAATGGATCGGGAGAAGAGCAGAGGACGGACTGTACAACAAGCTGATGGTGGAGCTCAGGAACGAAGACACTCGGGCGTTCCAGAACTTCATGAGGATGCCTCCAGCCATGTTTGACGAAGTTGTGCAGCGCCTGACACCCAGGTTGACCAAGGCAAACACCAACTTCCGGCCCAGCCTGGAACCTGGGCTCAAGGTGGCACTCACTCTGCGCCACCTGGCCTCAGGGACCACCTACAAAAGCATGCAGTATGGTTGGAGGGTGCCACACAACACCATCAGCATTGTGGTCAGAGAAGTGGTGCAGGCCATCATCAAAGAATACAAGGAGGAGCTCCTCCAGTGCCCCTCCACTGAAGAAGGATGGAAGAAAGTTGCAGAGCAGTGGTATCAGAGGTGGAACTTCCCACATACCGCTGGAGCCATCGATAGCAGGCACGTGGCCTGCAAAGCTCCAGCCAAGTCGGGGTCCACTTATTTCAACTACAAGGGCTTCTTCAGCATCGTCCTCTTCGCCATGGTCGATGCTGACTACAAATTCATGTACATCGATGCTTCAGGCTACGGCTACGGCTCATCTTCAGATGCCCAGGTATACAACGCCAGTCACCTCAAGGAGGGGCTGGAAGGCAACCTCGTGGGCTTCCCAGATCCAGACCTCCTGCCCAACGACACGCAAGATGTGCCCTACTTCATCGTGGGGGATGACGCCTTCTCCCTCAGAACCTACCTCATGAAGCCATACACTTCCAGACTCCTGACCCGTGAAGAGAGGATCTTCAACTACAGACTGTCCAGGGCAAGGCGGGTGGTGGAGAATGCCTTTGGCATCCTGGCCAACAGGTTCCAGGTACTTCTCACCACCATGCAGCATCGCCCAGAGACCGTGAGGAGGATCGTGGAAGTTTGCTGCATCCTGCACAATCTCATGCGCACCCGCTACCCAGTCTTGCAGAACAGGCTCGTGGACCATCAACAAGGCAATGGGGACATGGAGCCTGGGGAATGGAGGCAAGGGCGAAACCTGATCGACACTCAGGATGTGCAAGGCCCCAACAGAGCCTCACGGAAAGGGAAGAGGCAGCGCAACCTCCTGAAACACTGGTGCAACTCCCCACCTGGAGCGGTGGAGTGGCAAGACAGGATGATAGATGCTTAATGGATGCTTCCTTCAGCCTGTCTCATCACACGGATGAGATTATGCCATGTATGTTGGGTGGGCCTACAATGAACAGGGTGTTTAATAAAGAGTTGTGTTTGTGTTCAAATGTGTGGATCAATGCTTACATTGTTATTGATAAAAAAGGGCCATAGGTGTGGCACCTGGGAGGGTAGACCATACAGTCCCACTATGCTTGCACTGGAGTTGGCTGGGGATGGAGGACTTCAACTCCCAGATGGTTGGGGTATTCTGGGAGTTGAAATCCTCCAGGCTTAAAGTTGCCAAGGTTGGAGATCCCTGTTCTAGACTAATGAGAAAAGTGCCATGAGATTGTCATGAATCTGAAAGATACTGAGAATTAAAAGGACTAATAGAGCTACAGTAAGTGTACTCTTTCTCAAACTCCTTTTGTGTGTGTGCACATAAACACAGAGATACACACAGCCCTAGGGATAAACTATGACAAAATGACACTCTCTTCCATAGATCAGATAATATGACAGATTAAAAAGCTGTATGAAAATATGTCCAACCACTTTAAATTTGGCAAGGCTAATCCTTTCTCAAAATTCAGATGCATAAAGGAATAAACCAGGTCTGCATTCTGGCTCTTCTTTTAACCATTCTTTGAAGTCTATAGTTTCAAGTTTGATTAAAAGTGTGTTACAAGGCAACAGATCAACAGCTCCATTGTGTCTGTGACATTAAAGCAGCTGGACAAATAATAAACATTCCAAATATTGAAGAAGAAGAAGAAGAAGAAGAAGAAGAAGAAGAAGAAGAAGAAGA
>BLBF01000056.1:16312567-16357425 GCA_015471245.1 Laticauda colubrina
GAAGAAGAAGAAGAAGAAGAAGAAGAAGAAGAAGAAGAAGAAGAAGAATTATTTCCTATGTTCCCCCATCCAAATCCTAACCAAGCCTAACCCTGTTTAGCTTCTCAATCCAGACAAATTTAACCCACTGCACTCCACTAAACCCCCTCCTCAGTTTAAACTTACCTGACATTGAACAAAATGTTTTTCTTAATTTCTTTTCGAAAGCCAAGGTAACCTGTCCTGAATTTCACAACATAGGACACATTGTAAAAGGTCACGATACTTCCTTCTCCTAAATTCATCTTGCTTGAGAAAGTAACTCTTCTCTTTGATATGTCCAGCATACTTTTGTCAGGATCTTGAAAAAAGAAAAACAGAAGAAATGATTGCAAATATCATGGCATAGCTGAAGAGAGCAAGAGCAAGTTAGCAGAAATAATAATTGGCTGCCGGATATATTATGGAATAATACACATCTCGCGCTAAAATAAGGTTGAATGAACCATGGTTTACCATCATATTCGAAAAAGGGTTATATTTTTGTACCATGGTAACATATTGTCTTTGACAAATGGCCTCCAATGAAACTCTTAATGCAATATTTAACATTTTTTAAAAAGAAAATATAATATTTGCTCAAAATTGGAAAAGTGAAAAGATTCCAATAGAAGAGGATGTGATCAGGAAAATATTAGTGTGCAGAAATGAATAGATTAACATTGGCAATCAAAGAAAAAAAGCAAACTGACTATTATATGATATATAATATTTTATCAATGGTTGGAAAATAAGAATAGAACCTAGAAATTAAATATAAGAATGCAGAGAAGGAGCCAAAAAGAGGATGGTTATAAGGATAAGATGTGTTAACAGGCTAAAATAAGAATGTAATTATTATTGTTATGGTACGGAATTTGTATTAATTAGAAATATTGCTGCACATCATAATACACATTCTATATCAGAGATAAATACAACTGAGTGAGTCCAGATGTATTTTACCAGAAGAAAACTACATTCCTCTGTTCGCAACAGAATACCCTACACCACCAGACTTGAGATTCTAGGCTTAGACAACCTTGAACTACACTGACTAAAATTGGACTTAAGTATTGTACATAAAATCATATGTTACAATGTCTTAGCAGTAAATGAATATTTCAGCTTTAACCACAACAGCACAAGAACACACAACAGATATAAACTAAATGTAAACCATTCCAAACTTGATTGCAGAAGCACGATTTTGGCAACAGGGTGGTCAATGTCTGGAACTCACTACGATTCTGTTGTCATCTGCTCAAACCCCCACTCCTTCACCCTCAAACTAACCTATGTTGACCTCACCCCATTCCTAAGTGGTCTGTAAGGGGCGTGCATAAGTGCACAATCGCGCCTACCGTCCTTGTCCTATTATCCCCAATTATTGGTTCCTATTTCAACTTATTTCCTATTTCAACTTATGTTTATTTTTGTTTCTGTGTATTGTAAGCTTTTGACAAATAAATACAACAATAAATAATAAAATAAATAATAGTAGCAAGAATAACTTATGCCCAAAGTTGGAAATTAGATAGCATTCCCACAGACAGTATGATCATAAAGAAAATTACAGATTGTACAGAAATGATAAAACTCACATTGGAATTACAAGAGAGGGAAGAGAAGGGATATTATACAATCTGGAAAAAATGTTATGATTGGTTGGATGATAGGACAGTAAGAACAAAAAAATAATATAAACAAATGTATAAATGTATAAATAAATGTAGATAGATGATAGATAGACAGACATATTGGTAGACAGACAGACAGACAGACAGACAGATAGATGATAGATAGATAGATGAAAGAGAGAGAGACAGACAGAGATAGAGAGAGAGAGAGAGAGAGACAGAGAGACAGAGAGAGAGAGAGAGAGAGAGAGGGAGGGAGAGAGAGAGAGAGAGAGAACAAACACTGGGAAAGTAGATGTCACAACACTGTAAAGATCGTATTTGTATTGTTTTGTCGTTGTGTTGTTTGTATTTGTGTTGTTTTTAATTGTGTAAAATTCAATAAAATTTTATTTTTTAAAAAAAGAAATATTGTTGCACAAGATATTTATACCGATGACACACTGTTTAAATAAAAGATAGAATGTTTGTAAAATAAAATAAAATAAAAATTAACAATAATAAAAAGAGAAAATATAATAAAAGTGCTTGTGGGAGGGTGTATAACAGCCCATCCGTATCATAAAAACAAACAAACCATAATTTGTAAACCACTGCACATCAAATCAAACCTTTATGGGTCATTTCAGCTCCGAATGACATCCTTATGTTTTCAAGAACTTGGGTACTTCTTTTATAATTCCGTAGCACTTCAACTTATGCAAGGGTGACATGGGAGTGGCCAGGGAATTAGATGATCAAGAACGAACACAGCAGGAGTTTTCAAATATTCAGGAAACCTTTGTAGACTGACCAAATATTTATTTATATTTCTGTACAGGCAGTCCTTAACTTACAACAGTTCATTTAATGATCGTTCGAAGTTTCAACGGCTCTGGAAAACAGTATCTTATGATCATTTTTTACACTTATCACTGTGATAGGAGCCCCATGGTCACGTGATCAAAATTCAGGCTTTTGGCAACTGACTCATATTTATGACAGTTGCAGTGTCCCGGGGGCTGTAATTCCCTTTTGCAGCCTTTTGACAAGCCAAGTCATTGGAGAAGCTAGATTCACTAAATGACCGCGTGATTCAACTTAACAATTGCAGTGGTTCTTCTTAAGAACCATGGCAAGAAAGGTCATAAAATGGGGCAAAGCTCATTCAAAAAGTGTCTCACTTAGTGTCAGAAATTTTGGGCTCAATTGTGGTCATAACTTGAGGACTAACTATACCCTTTTCGATCACAGACGTTTGTGACCATCAGCAAACAAGCAAAAAGCAACAAAATATTCACACCCCTGTTAAAGAATGGCTCTTCCTGAAGGTGAGCTCATTACTAAAATATCACACCCTTTGCCCTTCTGTCCCTAACCGATAAGGCTGGAAATTAACTATACAGAATTGTCTAGCTAATTAATCTGCAACAGAAAAGCGGACTCAACTCCTGGCCTGGTAGAGTTCCTTGATAAGACTATCATGTAGCCTTCCAGGAATTTTAGCTCAAGGATGTGAAGCTCAATAATGAGAGACCCAAAGAGAGAACATCTAAGAACAGATGTTTCAACTCCTACTCTTAAAACAACACTACAGAGCACTGCACACCAGAACAACTAGACACAAAAACAGTTTTTTCCCAAACACCATCACTCTGCTAAACAAATAATTTCCTCAACACTGTCCAACTATTTTCAAAGTCTGCACTACTATTAGTATTAATCTTCTCATCACTCCTTATCACCCATCCCCTCCCATTTGCAACTGTATGACTGTAACTTTGTCGCTTGTATCGTTATGATTTATATTGACTGTTTCCTGGTATGATTTGATTGTTTATTGTACCCTGTGACTAACATTAAATATTGGACCTTATGATTCTTGACAAATGTATCTTTTCTTTTATGTACACTGAGAGCATTTGCACCAAGACAAATTCCTTGTTTGTCCAATCACACTTGGCCAATAAAGAATTCTCTCTCTCTCTCCCTCCCTCCCTCCCTCCTTTCTTCCTTCCTTCCTTCCCTCCCTCCCTCCCTCCCTCCCTCTCTCTCTCTCTCTCTCTCTCTCTCTCTCTCTCTCTCTCTCTCTCGATCACATGGGGATGCTGCAATGGTCAAAGTGTGAAAAATGGTCCTAAGAAACTTTTTTCAATGCCTTTGTAACTTCAGTCATTAAATGAATTGTTACAAGTTGAGGACTACTTATATTCCATTTTCAGAAGCGACTAAGAATGAATGACCCCACACAAGACCCAGAAACAATTCTCCAAATCTGATACGTTCCATCTGCTTTTGTTAAACTAAATTGATATTTTTTTCCATTTGTGAAATATTGGTTACGAATCTGAATATAAAACTCCACCAAACATACTGGATGCCCTTTGTTAGGAATATGAGTCACCTAACAGCTATTTGGGTTAGAAATATATAAACCAGGATAGACATTTTAATCCTGTCTCTTTAAGAGCATGCTAAAAATTGCAATTGGGTGTGGTTTCTCAAATGGCCATAAGATGGAGCCAGAAACCTGGGTTGTTTAGTCTTAGTCTGAGTCTCAGAAGAGAATGTATCTTTGTTTTCTTCTGTTGGAAAGTATTGCCATTGCTCCCTTTTTCCCAAATGAGTGATATTACTGGATTTAATGTAAGTCTGATACTGAACTGTTTTTGACACTGGAATTTGATATTTATCTTTGGATGAAAACTGACAAATTTTACCTGTGAATTACTTTGGACTGCCTATTTTGGACTTTGCTTAACATTTCTGGAAATAAAAACCTACATTTACTGTACAGTATATCTGTGTGCTCTGTGTGCATTATTCCAACACTACTCTCTATACGTCTCCCTGTATGCGCTCATTCTCCTAACGGGGAATTACCTCAACACCCTTCCTTCCAGTTTTGCTAAAGTAAGAACCCAGGTGACCACAAAGACCCCGATACATTAGGGCTCAGAGCCTTCAGTCACTTGAATGCATGTCTAAAACTGTGCAAAATTGTTTGCCTTCAGAACTCTTATATGCTACAGGAGAGATTGGCATGCCCAATGAATTAGATTTATCCTACAAAGTTTTCCAAAATATTGAGGTTTCTCTTCAGTTATGTATGTTGAAGACACCTGTACAACTCTCTCTTTTTTGGAATTACTAAAGTGCATGTGACACATGTGGAAATGGGTGGGGCTTCAACTATACACTTTTCAGCTGCACACACATAGATACACACACAAAATACCTCTGATAAGAGTTTGTCGGTCTCCAAGGCCTCCAAAACAAGACACAAAGCTGTCTCTATTTCTACAATGAGGCTGTAAGGCAGAGGTCCCCAAACTTGGCAACTTGTGGACTTCCAACTTCCTGCCAGCATAACTCAATTGGTTTATGATCCATTATAGCAGAGGTCTCCAAACTTGGCAACCTTAAGACTTGTGGACTTCAACTCCCAGAATTCCCCAGCCAGCATAGCTGGGAGTTGAAGTCCACAAGTTTTAAAGTTGCAAAGTTTAGAGACCTCTGCTGTAAGGTTTTATTGCTACTTATAGGTTAGTACAGATAGTCCTCAACTTACAACAGTTCATTTAGTGACCATTGAAAGTTGCAACGGCACTGAAAAAAGCGACTTATGTCTGTTTTTCAACTTCTGACCATTGCAACATCCCTATGGTCATGTGATCAAAATTCTGCTACTTGGCAACTGGTTCTTATTTATCACATTTATAGGGTTCTTGGGGTCATGTTTTGTTTTGTTTTGCAAAGTTCTTTTTTTGCAAACTTCTGGCAATCAGAGTCAAAGGGGAAGCCAGATTCACTTCACCGCTGCAGTAATTGACTTCATAACCGTGGCAAGAAAGATCATAAAATGGGACAACATTCATTTAAATGTCTCACTCACCAAATAAATATTTGAGCTCAACTGTGGTCATAAGTAGAGGAACAACCTGTACAGAGGATGTCAGGCATTGGGAAGTCCATAAAGCAAAGGCCGAGTAATGTTTTCTATCCACTGACCAAGATCTCATTTCATATCAGCAGTCAATATTGCTAAGTCATGTTGGCATTAATATGAATTAATAATAAAAATTGCCACTCATGCACGCACAGATTTTAGGCAGAGGGTGGTGGAAATACCCAACTACAGATGGGCCAATGGTCTATGAAGGCCATCTGCTGAACCTACCTGGTGAGTGAGCTCACCCATATTCTCAGTTCTCAGGATATAATGCAGGGGTCCCCAAACTTGGCAACTTTAAGACTTGTGGACTTCAACTCCCAGAATTCTGAGGCTGAGGAATTCTGGGAGTTGAAGTCCACAAGTCTTAAAGTTGCCAAGTTTGGAGCCCTCTGATATAATGGATCATAAACCAATTGAGTTTATGCAACGCACTGGGTGATTCCAAAAATCAAACAAGCCTAAAAGCACTAACAAAGTGCTGCATCTTGTACCAATGTGGTATGGCTAGGTCTTTATGAACCCCGTTGTGTGGACCAGTGGTGGATGAAGGCTCACTGGTGCCCTAAGCACTGACAAATCTTCGTGCCCCCTCCTTTGTACATACAAGATTTTTTACAAATCTTCATTGGGATTTTCTTTCTTTCTCAACTTTGTTGGTGCTCCCTTAGAGCCTGGTGCACCAAGCACGTGCTTAGTCTGCTTAATGGTTAATATGCCACTAGTGTGGGCTCCAAACTTGGCCACTTTAAAACTTGTGGACTTCAACTCCCAGAATTCTGAAGCTGAGGAATTCTGGAAGTTGAAGTCCACGTCTTAAAAGTTGCCAAGAAGGGTCTCAAGCTAACTTTTAGAGCAGGGGTCTCTCCAACCTTGGCAACTCTTAAGTCTGGTGGGACTTCAACTCCCAGATTTCCCCAGCCACCCGTGCTCCAATGAACTTTGTAGAGCATGGCTCTCCAACCGTGTCAACTTTTGAAGCTGGGTGGACTTCAACTCCCCGCATGGGAATTGTGGGGAGTCGAAGTCCACCCAGCTTCCAAGTTGAGAAAACGGGGCTCTTGAGAGAAGCAGTGAAGCAGGGGTCCTCAAACTTGACAGCTTGAAGACTTGTGGACTTCAACTCCCAGAATTCCTCCTCCGGTCATGTGAGCTCAGGAATTCTGGGAGTTGAAGTCCACAAGTCTTCCACTTGCCAAGTATGAAAGGACCCTTGGCAGTAAAGAGATCCAGGCAAACGGAGACTTGGGGAAAGCGCGATCGGCGTACAGGCAGCCTGTTTCTCCCTCTCGTTCCTATCATCTGGCTGCCGTCCGGATGAAAGCCGAGCGGCCAGGCGCCGGATTGCAGAAGGCTGGGCTCATCTGGCAGGCATTTGGGTCAGCAATCCACAACCGATCGGTCCTTGCCCTTCGCCTCCTGCGGTCAAGCAAGCCAGCAAACCAGCCTCCCGGCCTCCCTTCCCTCTTGGTTTACACCGGGACGTGAAGAAGCGATGGGCGGTAGGTGGCGGAGAGGCGCTCCGAGCTAGGGCGGGCAGCGGAACCGAGCCTCCGGCGAGCCTGGCCGGTGAAGGCGGGAGATGCAGCCACCTGGTGCTACCTTGGCTCGGTAACGGTTGCATCCGTGGCCGCGTTCCAGCGGCGGCCCCTCCCTCCGTGCAGCCTCCCTCCGAAGGCTGGGCAAAGCCGGAATGCTGCAGCGATGATGTTATTGAATCGTTCATCTTGATTAACCATCAACGTTCATGCAGCCCAGGATTGGAGTTGGGCTTTTTGGGGGGGGGGGGGGGGGGGGGGGGGGGAAAGCAGCATTGTTTATAGCAAAGCCTGAGTTGTTTATTTTTTTTTAATTTCTTAATTTTTTATATGTAAAATTGCTTACAAGATCATAGGTATCAGTAAAAACATAGTTAGGAATACATGGATACATAATAAGAAAAATAAAAGAAACAATAGGACAGTGACGGTTGGTGCGCTTATGCACGCCCCCTACAGACCTCTTAGGAAAGGGGTGAGGTCAATAGGAGACAGTCTAAGGTTAAAGTTTTTGGGGTTTGGGGAAGAAACCAGAGTCAGGTAGAGTATTCCAGACATTGACCACTCTGTTGCTGAAGTCGTATTTCCTGGAATCAAGTTTGGTGCGATTAACCTTGAGTTTGTATCTATTGGGTGTTCTTCTATTGTTGTGGTTGAAGCTGAAGTATTCATTGACAGGCAGGACATTGCAATGTATGATTTTATATACTATATTTAGATCAGACCAAAGGTGGCATAGTTCTAGGTTTTCTAGGTCTAGAATTTGGTGTCTGGTGTCTAGAGTCTGGTGGCATAAGGTATTCTGCAACGAGTAGAGGAGTGGAGAACTCTTCTTGGGAAATATTTATAATTTTGTTATAAAGCAACAACTAAGACCCCACTTGGAGTAGTGCATCCAGTTTTAAGCATCACAAGATGACAAAAAAAGATGTTGAGAAACGCTGGAAAGAGTGGAGAGAAGAGCAACAAAGATGAGCGGGTGTGGGTATGTGCTGAAGGCTAACATATATGAAGAAGGGTTGCGTGGATTGGGTATGTCTCGTCTAGTAAAAAGTCAGTTCAATTCAGTTCAAACCTTTATTGTCAGAGTACAACATGTGTACAATGAAATTGGCTGAGCCTCTCTTCGTGCACACACAGTCCCCCAACACAATAGAACTCACAGTGAAGATAGAAAATCCGTAACCCAGTGAATCCTACTGACAAACACACAATCCTATTGCACCATGGGAACTTATTGCACACTGTGCCGGACTCGCAAGTCACTTGTACTATGTTGTTATAAGGTTATTTTACTTGTAAGTAACTGTGACATAGTAAGAACAACTTAGGGTGACATGATAGCATTATTCCAGTATTTGAGGGGTTGCTACAAGGAAGGGGGGTGGCGTGTCAACCTATTTCCCAAAGCACCAGAAGCAACCTGGAATGGAGAAATTTCCTGACAATAAGAATAATCAACCAGTGGAACAGCTTGTCTTCAGAAATTGTGGGTGCTCCAACACCAGAGGCTTTTAAGAAGAGACCAGTCATTCGTCTGAAATGGTATGGGGGTCTCCTGCTAGAATGGGGTTGGACTAGATGACCTCCAAGGTCCCTTCCAGCTTTGTTATTCCGTTGTGACAGTGCCAACTGTCTGCAGAAGGTGTGTAGCAATGGTGAAAGATTACTTAGGGTCCGCAGAGCTCTGAATGTTCATGTGTTGGGATGCCCAGAAGCAGGGGGATTAAACCCTCCTCCCCACAACATTAGACCTTGATGACATGGAAATCAGTGGTGGGATTCAAAATTTTTTACTTCTGGTTCTGTGGGCGTGGCTTGGTGGACATGGCAGGGAAAGGATACTGTTAAATCTCCATTCTCTCCCCACTCCATTAACCTGCTTTCCAGCTCCATTCTCCTGTGCAGGGCAACCAAAGAAGATCAGCTGGGACTCAAGAGGCGGAGAATAGATGGGGGTGGGGCCAGTCAGAGGTGGGATTTGCCGGTTCTCTGAACTACTCAAAATGTCCGCTCGCGGTTCTCCAGAATTGATCAGAATCTGCTAAATACCACCTCTGCATGGAATATCAGTGATTATTATTTTTTTTTCATCAGGTCAAGCAAAAATGAGTTAAAGGCAGAGCGAATGCAACCATCAATCAAGGGACTGTAAATACTGCAATCTTCTTCAATGAATCCAGTGTCCAATGTTCGTTCAATGGATGTTCCGTGAATCCAGTGCTCTTCATCTACCAATAAGCTCCAAATATTTGGTATGAAAAGCCACATTGCATTAATATCTTTAAATCATTTTTTTTAATAAAATGTTTTGTTTTTTCCAAGGTAACAGAAAAAGAAGAAAAGACACAAAGATATATACAATGCATAACAAGTGCTTAAAAAATAAGTGAAAAAATACAACAGAAAAAAATTAAAATACAGAATATATTAGTAGTCTTGACTTGCTAACTAGCCCTTTGTACTGTTTAAAATGACAACAGACTAAAAAAAAAGCTACTGAAGAGCCATCCTGGAGGTTTTCACTGCAGCCCTCCTTCACTTGACTGCATTTCAAGTGGTTGCATTTCATTTGCAATCAGTTGCAGCATCCTCTGGTTACATGATAACGATTTGTGAAGGGTTTTTTTTGTTGTTGGTTTGCAGCAAAAATTGTCTATTGGATAAAAAGGATTCATTTAAGAACCACGTGATTCACTTAGCAATTGTGTCATTTGCTACATAACCATGGTAACTTGCTTTACAACCATGGGAAAAGTGGCTGTAAAAAAAATCTAGTCCCATCACAGAGTACATTGACTAATGATCCGCAATAACTTACAAGTGAAATTCCAGACTTGGTTGTGGTTTTAAGCTGAGGATTACCGGTAATTGGGTGGACTGCTGAGGGTTCGCAAAAGTTTGGGAGATCCCCTAGCTAAGATTCTGCACAGTTTGGAGAATCCCCCCCAATCCCATTCCTGACTGGTCCTGCCCACCCCACCCTGCCCCTCCCAGAAGTCCCCACGTGGCCCGTTTTTGGATGCAGGTAATTGCAGGGCATGTTTGAAGGCTTGGGGAGGGTGAAAATGGCCTCCCAGAACTTCGGGAAGGCCAAAAATGGGCCCATTTCCGATTTACAAAGAGCCTCCAGAGCCCGGGGAAGCCTTTTTCACCCTCCCAGAGGCTCGAAGAAAGCTTCCGGAGCCCAAGGAGGGTAAAAATGCCTCCCCTGGCCATGGTGCGGAAGGCCAATTAGGCCACACCCACCATGGCCACACCTACCCAGCAATAGGGCAGAGAATCCATTGCTAAAATTTTGGAAGCCCACCGCTGCCTGTAATATGTTGTTACAAAAGTAAACCTGAATAAACGTGCTATTTACGAGTGGATTGCCTATAAACATAGACTTTGTATGGATAAATATAATGAATAGTACTGAGGTAGTCCTCAACTTACAGCCACAATTGAACATGAACTTTCCATTATAAAGCAAGCTTATTATTTTGAAAGTTTAGTTCCATTTTATGACCTGTTCTGCATTAGACCAGGGCTGTCAAACTCCCAGCCTGTGGGCCATATGCGTCACATGCAGGCCACGCCCATGCCCGGTTTAGCGAAGGGGAAAAAAGTCCTGATACATCGCATGATGATGGGACAATGTGAGTTTGACACCCCTGCATTAGACAGTTATATATAGAATTGTAACTTTGCTATTGTAACAACATATTTTATATACATCAGGGATCTTCAAACTTGACAGCTTTAAGACTTGTGGACTTCAACTCCCAGAATCCCTCCTCTAGTCATGTTAGCTCAGGAATACTGGGAGTTGAAGTCGACAAGTCTTAAATTTGCCAAGTTTGAAGACCCTTGTTATGCATGAATATCTTTAAATCTTATTACTCTAATGCCTTGTAACAAATTTTATAACATTAAACCACATCAGGACAACAACGGCATAAACTTTTGTCAGTTCATACTTCTAGCCAAATGGAGTTACTGGCAAACTTTTTCTAAACCTTTTCTTCTGTCTCCAATAAACATTAAAAATCATATTATAATAACAAGGAACCTGGTTAATAATGTAAGACAGTTAACTATTGATTATTAATATAGAATGTTCCATTTCTTCTTCGCAGAGGTTTTACAAACAACCAATATCAATCATAATAATATATTTTAATTATCTAAAGAACTATAGATTTGGAATTGTAAAGTATATTTTTCAAAAATAATAATAATTCAAGAGTTGCAGACCTGGCAACAAATCCAGAGCAGACTATGAAATAAAAAAAAAGTTTTAATCAAATCTATTGCCTTTCTGTAATTTTAGACAATCCAAATGCTTTTTGAAATAATAAACCCCAGATGGCTTAAAAGTTTTGTTGACAATAAGTTGAACTAAAGTGCAATGTTATTAATCCACAAACTTTATACGTACATAGATACATAACCTAAAGTAACCTAAAGGTATAAAATTCATGAAATAAGAATCAACAACATACTTCTTTATATGCCTAGCTACCTACATTGTTGGAAATATAACTGAATTTTGTCCAGAAGAACAAAAGTATTGCCAAAGTATTAAAAAGTTAACATAGGTATATCATTTTCATTTCCTCAGTTTTAAATTCCATAAAGAAAATAGAAGAGAAAACATATGCTTAGTGATAAAACTGAAGATTGAGGAAGTTAAAATTTCCATTATCATGTAAAACTCATCAATGGCACAATTAGGTTTGTCCTTTCCAAATGCTAAAAATCCATTAAAGGTTTCAATATATATCTCAGCCTTAAAGTATATTCAATTACATTTATTTTTATCTACCCATGAAGTCATTTTTAATAATCACTTTATATCAGTATTAATATGAGGCAGGGGCATATGTCAGGGCTGTCAATAATGTCAGAATGTGATTTATTTTATGCATCACAAAAGCCAGTTTGGTGTAGTGGTTAAGGCATCAGGTTAGAAATGTGAGGGACCATGAGTTCTAGTCTTATGCTGAACACCAAGCCAGCTGGGTGACTTTGTAGTCACTTTCTCTCGACCCTGGGAAGAAGACAATACAAATCACTTCTGAAAAAGATCTTGTCAAGAAAATTGTTGACTTTTCTAGGCAATCTCTGAGAATTGGACAAGATTGAACAAAAGAAAAAAAATGCATCTTATACATGTTAAAAAGGGGGACAGCTTTAACCACCTATCTGTACCTGTTATATTGACATCAGTGTTGGGCACCCTTCATATACTTTGATATAAAGCAAGTATTTCTTAATTTGTTGTTACCAAAATGTTCACATGCAGTGCTTTTATATTCATAGGAAGTCCCAACACCCAACTATCACTGTTTTAAGTTTAAGGTATGGTAATTCAATCACTGGCTTCCAAAAAAGTCATGGAAATAATACTCCATGAAATAGGCTTAAAAGTATAGTGCACTGGAATAAAACGTTTATGCTCTACCTATAGATAATATGATCATTTGAATTGGAAGCCACCTGACTATTATCCCAACATACTATGTATATTTTCTATCAATGTTTTCCCATATATTCACAGATTTTCAGTGTATAGAGGGTAATTCTCATTCTATGTATTGCACACAAAGTACAATCCATAACAAAGAATTGAAATATTTTGCAGCCTGTAAATAACAAACAAAAATATCATCTTTCCATACTTGTGTGGCAACTAATAACATTTGCAGAAAATTTGATAGCAAAATAATGCTAGCATGTTTATAATTCTTGTTACCTTTTGAGCCTTATTTTATTTTATATGTTCTACTTTGTGGGTTGTATCCTCTAGGTTTTATTTAGTAAGACTGACTTGATCTGGATCATGATCTGTAATAAAGAATTGGATTGGATAGGTTTGAATTGGACTGGATATTTAAGTAACCTTTTGTGCAATTGTAGAGCAGTATGGAGTTAGCACTGAAGAAAATATATGGCAGTCATTAGGAAAACATGAAAACAGGAAGGTATGAGAAGGATTGCCTTGCCTAGAGTCTCTTTGATGTAAGAGAGAACAAAAAAATTGCTGTCAAGATTTCAGGTTTGTTATAGTCTAAATCTAGCTACATCTTATTTGTACATTGCCCAAAGTCAATGAAGGAGATGGGCAATTTCAAAATATGATAAATAAAAATAAATAACAATAAACTTTATCAATAAAGTATAGAGTTTTTGTATTTCTTGCAGTCTCCGTCACTAGTCCTGCTTTATCTCCAATGGCTTGGTTCCACTTCATGATTATATTTCAGACTATGAATTGCTTACTATCCTGTTTGTTGAGAAATATGATTAATCTGGAATTAAGCATTTCAAACCATTTAGTATCTGGGGAAGAATTAAAGACATTCAGTGGTACCTTGGTACTCAACTGCTTTGAAACTCGTACCAAATTTGGTTCTCAACGCATTTTGACATGAAAATTTTTTCCTGGTACTCAATGTTTGTTTGGTACTCAACACACAAGCTAAAATTTGTTGGTGTCAGCTGCCTTATGGGAAAAATTGTTTAGTACTCATAATTTTTGATACTCATCACGTCTCCTGAAGCCAATTAACAATGAGTACCAAGGTACCACAGTATTTGATCATTTGAAAAATAACCTGAAATCTTTAAATGGTAGCATTGCCTTCTAGGTTTATTTATCTTTGTATCAAGGATTAATTTTATTTGTGATACAATTGATTTTATTGCTATTTATTGATGGGTCCATTCATTTAAATATAATTTTATTATCATTTAATGTTGTGAATCAGCATGGGTTATGTCAGGAGTATGCAGAAATAAATAAAATATAAATAAAATAAATGCCACCGGTATTAAAGGAAGTCTCCAGACTTGTAAGCAGGAAATAACTGCCATTTGATTTTTCAGACTTTTTGACACACAACCAAGTAATATCTGAAGGTATTATCAAGGCAAACATCTTGGGTGAAGGCTGAGGCTTTTCTTGTTTGTGAGATGGTTAATCAGGAAGAAAAGTTCAAAAGAATACAGTTAGGAGAACAATAGTCTTTTTTACTCATTCTTCTCTTTACGTTATTCTGGATTGGACACTTGACAACTTCACTGACTTAAGAGAACTTTTTCATGAAATGTAGCTTCAAGTAAGAAATAGTGAGGAAAATGATAGTCATGCAAGCCAATGCCATATGGTTCTGCCATAACCCCCAATTAGTTGCATCAATCCCTTGGCTTTCTAGATATTGTTCTCCAGTGCACCTAGAAAGAAATACAAGCAGAGGTTTTTAATCATCAGAAACTCCACCACAGATGTGACAATCTTGTGTGGTACCAATAGATGAGAATATTTGTAGTTCAGGGTTGAAATGAGGGGGTCCTTGGTGCTTTCTGAATTTGGTTGCTTTCTTGCAGACATTTCATAACTCAAACTAGTTAGAGTCATCATCAGTACATGTGATGGTGTTACCTAGTCTGGGTAATGAAACATCTGCAAGAAAACAACCAAGCTCAGAGACCACCAAAGGAACCTTTGTCTTGTGTGGACCAAGAACTGCAACAATGGAGATGGCCATATCATATCCATGGATGTGGATTGGATTGAGTGTGGCCTTAAAACCAGCACATATCCTGTTTCCCTGAAAATATGACCTACCCTGAAAGTAACTCCTCCCCCCCCAACAAAAAAAAAAAAGTCCTAATTAAGATCTCACTCACTCCAGAGTGGATGGGTAAAATTTTTGCTAGGGTGGGGGAGTGGAGCTGCCCTACTGCTTACCTTTGGACAGCTATAGCCAGGCCTTGCACACCCCGACACCTGCCTTGCTGGCCACAAAAGAAGAAGTTCCTGAAGGCCTCTGACAGTGAAAAGGAGATCAGGGGCAATGCGCGCAAGTGAGGTATATCCTCTGAAAACAAGACCTGGTGCCTTTTTGGTGGCAAAAATATAAGACAGGGTCTTATTTTGGGGAAAAGATGGTAGCAATATTGTAATATCAGGCTAGTCATGTGATGAGCCACTTAATGACTGGCATGATTTACAATTATAATTCCAAAATCAATTACAGTTTTAAGTTGTTGGCATTATCAGTGCAAAATCTTTAGAAAGAAAAATGTATTTTGGGGGACCCACCTGATCAGACTTAGGTGCTTTCTCCTCCTGATTCCCACTCTAAAAGATTCAAGACTTCATTGACAATAATATTAAAAGGATAAGATGTCATTTCTTTCCTTTATAATATCTCATACTAGGATTGCCTCAAGTCTTCAGTACCAGGAAGAGCTGAGAAAAACAGATCGTACTTACAGCTGAATTGTGCTAACTTCTGTGCAATTGGAGGTGATCCAGTTTTCATTTGTATGGAAATTGCAGAAGTCAAGGCCCACAAATTCATTAATCTGCAATGCCTTTGAAGATGAGGAAACAATAGTGTTTTTGAAAGCATACCCAAAACAATGCAATTTCTGAAAACAATTCAGAAATATTACATATTATGTGCATTAGACTTACAACATGCCCATTGCTGTTAATATTGCCCCCTTAGTTATATGTTTAATTGCACTGGGGCTGTTCTGTATAAAGAATAGCAGACTCCTAATACAGGATTCTGATTGGCTAAAAAACCTGAATGGGGATTGGTTCAACAGGAACCAATCCACGAAGCTTCTCAAAGGCGGCAAAACTAAATACCTGTCATTGGCTACAAGCCGGCAGGCAAAACCCTATAAAAAGGCTGCCGCGGCTTGAGCCAATGTTCCATTTCTCAACTGTTGTTAACTAATAAAGACTTTGTTGTTGGAACCCGGTCTACCTCGCGTTTTTCCGGACGGAACACTGGCGACGAAGATGGGATCGTCCTAAACGCGAGACTGAGCACGCGGCAACCAATAAAACCAGACTGAAGACAATGGCTGGAAATAACGCGCCGCCCGCACCCTTCAATCCCAATGAAGAGGATTGGGAATCCTATGTAGACCGTTTCCAGATGTATTTGGAAAGTAACGAGATGGACGAGATCTCAGACCAGCGTAAGAGAGCTGTTTTCTTGACACATTGCGGGCCCAAAATCTTCAAAATGGCCAAGGCTTTGGCGAAGCCCTGAGATGTGAAACAATTGACTTGGCCAGAGCTCCAAAGAATGCTAAAGACTCACTATGCACCGGTGGTGTCAAACCTTATCAAGCGGCATGAATTTTACCTAAGAGATCAGAAAGAAGGCGAGACCATCGCTGATTTTGTGGCAGCCCTCCGACAACTGGGGGGAGCGTGCGAGTTTCTGAATTTAGATGAAGCGATGCGGGATCGAGTAATACTGGGTTTAAGAGACTCTAATTTACAGAGCAAGCTGCTAAATAAACCCAACATAACCGTAGCCGAAGCCATCGCAGAAGCCACAGCCGCTGAAGCCGTGAAAAAATCGACGGTTAAAATGAAACAGATGAACGCAAACAACGACGAAACGAGCCTGGCCAGAGGGAAGAAACAATTTCCCACCAACACTCACCACGAAGATTTTGACGAGACGTCAGAATCCAGGGTGGAAGACGAAGCCCACCGCCTATACGCCAACAAGAAAGGGCGCAAAAAAAGAAATTGGCGGGAATGCGCTGGCTGCGGAGGAAACCATCCTTGAGCTGATTGCAGATTCCTCGATGCCATTTGCAGAGCTTGCAAGAAAAGGGGGCATATTGAGAAAGTCTGCAGGAACAAAAAAAATGACAGCCCAAACAGACGCAGCAACTCCCCCGCACAAGCTGAGCCAAAACAAACCGAGAGAAAGTGGCAGCGGAACAAGCGAGCCAGTAACCGAGAGAAAACACATCAGACTTTCACTATCGGAAGCGCTCAGACGGAAAGAGGGAAGAAAGTAAAAATAATTGTAAAAATTGAAGGCAATCCCTGCGAAATGGAGGTAGACTCTGAGTCTTTCCTATCAATGGTGTCATGGGACACCATCGAACAACTGGTCCCAGATATCAAACTCAAAGAACTCCAGAGACAAAAATTAACCCTCAAGGACTACCAAGGAAACCGAATTCCTGTAGTAGGCCTAGGATATTTCTGAGTCGCCTACAAACAACATGTCGAAGTACTACCATTGACAATAGTCGACCGAGATCGACCAAGCCTCCTGGGCATCGAATGGTTCGCACCATTGGACATCGGGATGACCGGAATAGACCGGATGGCCGCAACCGACTGGGAAGAAAACCTGATCCAAGAGTTCCAGGACGTTTTCGACGGCTCCCTAGGCAGGTATCGGGGAACCCCAATTTCCTTTAGTCTAGACCCCCAGGTAGCCCCTAGAAGACTAAAGTCCAGACGAGTTCCTTTTGCTCTGAAAGCAAAAATAGAGGAACAACTAAACAAATTAATAGACCAAGGGGTTTTAGAACCTATTCACCATGCTAAATGGGAAACGCCAATCGTAACACCAATTAAACCAGACGGGTCGGTTCAAATCTGTGGTGACTACAAGGCTACCCTGAACCACGCATTGCAACAAAGCGCATACCCGGTGCCAGTCGTACAACACTTACCACATTCTCTCGGGGGAGGAAAAGTTTTCGCTAAACTAGATCTAGCGCAAGCTTACCAACAGCTCCCAGTAGACCCCTTAACGGCTGAAGCACAAACAATAGTGACCCACAAAGGGGCATTCAAATGCAACAGACTCCAATTTGGAGTGAGTGTAGTCCCAGGCGTTTTCCAGAGCCTTATGGAACGCCTATTGAATGGTATAAAAGGGGTCGTACCATACTTCGATGACGTCCTAATTTCGGCCAAAGATGCGACCCAGCTAAAAAAAAGACTAAAAGATGTACTAACTAAATTCAGAGAATCTGGCCTAAAAGTAAAAAAAGAAAAATGCTGTTTAATGACTGATCGCGTCGAATTCCTGGGTTACTTAATAGACGGAGAGGGTATACACCCTACTGACAAGAAAGTCAAAGCTATTAAAGACGCACCAGAACCGAGGAACAAAACTGAACTGCAGGCATTTTTGGGACTAATAAATTTTTATAACGTGTTCCTACCCCACAAAGCGACAATAGCGGAACCATTACACCGATTACTGGATAAAAAAACAATTTGGACTTGGGTTTATAGAGAAAAGAAAGCCTTCCAAAAAATAAAAAACTTATTAACATCAAACATCGTTCTTATCCAGTTTAGTAACACACTTCCATTGACGGTGACCTGCGATGCCTCACTGTTTGGAGTCGGTGCCATCCTGAGTCACCAATTGCCAGACGGAAGAGAGGCACCCGTCGCATACTATTCAAAGACTCTGTCTAAAACTGAGCGTAATTATAGTCAATTGGACAGAGAAGCCCTGGTAATCGTTGCTGGAGTGAAACGCTTCCACGAATATCTATATGGAAGAACATTTTTGATAGTAATGGACCATAAACCGCTAATGGGAATTTTGGCGGGAAACAAGCCAACACCGAACATTTTGTCCCCGCGAATGACTAGATGGTCAGAATTCCTAGCAGCCTACTCTTATACTCTGACACATCGCCCCGGGAAACAAATTTCCCATGCAGACGTGTTGAGCAGAGCACCATTACCGACTATAGAGGAAGACCCGGCACCAACGATGACCACCTTGCAGATAGAGACATGCCCCAATCTACCAATATCTGCAAATGATGTCGCCAGAGCCACCGCAAGGGACCCATTGACTGCCCGTGTACTAAACTGGGTAGGTAAAGGCTGGCCGGAAAACCAAAAAACTGAGAACTTTAAACCTTTCCGGACCAGACAAACCGAACTCTCGATTCAAAAAGGTTGTTTGTTGTGGGGTGATCGGGTAGTTATCCCTTCCAAATTACAAATTAAGGTACTGGGTATGCTTCACGAAGGCCACCCTGGAATTGTTAAAATGAAAAGCCTTGCTAGAAGCTATGTCTGGTGGCCGGGTATAGATAGGGACATCGAATACTGGGTAAATTCTTGCAACAAATGCCAAAGAAACAGGCCTTCCCCACCACAAGCACCCATAAAGGACTGGGAAACCCCACGAGGCCCCTGGTCACGAATCCACATTGACTTTGCGGGTCCTACTAAGGGACAAACTTTCCTAATTGTCGTAGATGCATACTCAAATTGGCTAGAGGTTAAAATTATGTCATCTACGACAACTGAAACCGTTATTAAACAACTTGACAAACTCTTCGCAACCCGTGGCCTGCCGGATGTCCTAGTGTCCAACAATGGGCCACAATTAACGAGTATCCAATTTGAACAATACCTAGCCTCCCTAGGTATAAGACATGCCCTAACCGCGCCGGCTCATCCGGCTGCAAACGGTAGGGCAGAGAGAATGGTCAAGTTTACCAAAGAAGGGTTAGAAAAAATGGACATTGGGGATGTCCAAGATAAAATAAATCGCCTACTCACCCTCCAGCATATCACACCCAGTACTATAACAAACAAAAGCCCGGCGGAATTACTAATGGGAAGAAAACTGAAGTCGCAATTATACAGATTGCACCCAAACTATACACCAGAAACCCCCCCCCGACTCCTCCACCCGTTTCAGGACATTTGAAATAGGCGACCTAGTCTATGCAAAAATTTTTACCGGGGACTCATTATGGCTTCCAGGAACAATCACACAAATTACAGGCCCCCGGTCCTACCGACTAACCGTAGACAATAGCAGGGAATGGAAGCGGCACATAGACCAGCTTCGGTCCCGAAACATAGAAAGAAGTACAAACACACAACCACAAATATTAAAAAATGACGAAAATCAAACCAAAGAAAGGGGGGGGAAATGTGAGAAAATAATAAAGAACCGTTTAAATTAAACACAGAATACAATAACAAACAAAAAGAGCAAAAAAGAGACTTACAGTTAGAAGAAAATTGCGAGAAGAGTCCACTTGAAGGGGCCAGCCAGGCCAGCTCGACCTGCCCAGAGAAAACAGGAGGGAGCAGCAAAACCGCCGGCCTAAGAAACTCAGGCGGCAGTAAAATGGCTGAGTCACTCTTCCAGGCGGTTCCATGGAGAAGAACCGGAGAGACAGCAACCCCATCCGAACCGGTCGAAGTCTTCAGCAGAAATGAACCGCGCAAGTCCAGTCGAGTCAAAAGAAGCCCCACCTACCTGGGCGACTATGTCACCACATAGGACTAAACCAAGAGGGGAGGGGTGTTCTGTATAAAGAATAGTAGACTCCTAATACAGGATTCTGATTGGCTAAAAAACCTGAATGGGGATTGGTTCAATAGGAACCAATCCACGAAGCTGCTCAAAGGCGGCAAAACTAAATACCTGTCATTGGCTGCAAGCCGGCAGGCAAAACCCTATAAAAAGGCTGCCGCGGCTTGAGCCAATGTTCCGTTTCTCAACTGTTGTTAACTAATAAAGACTTTGTTGTTGGAACCCGGTCTACCTCGCGTTTTTCCGGACAGAACAGGGGCCATAACCCATAAAGATAAATCAATATTCTCTCCTATTATTAAATTCATAAAATCACAGAACAGAGATTCTGAGGTCTTGAAAGGATTTGATTTGTTTGCTATTCAGCAACATAATTGTGGGCTATAAAATGTTTGTGGATGGATGGTAGGACGGACAGATGGAAGGAAAGATACATATTGATCAATTCTTCTTTTCAAGATGATGTAGCACTTACTGTCATGCCATATCGAGGGATGCTGAAGTACTGGAGCCAAGAAAGCCATGACAGAATACTGGTCAGATTTACCAACAACCCAGAGAAAATCTGCAGAAAAAATCGAAGACGCAACATTCATTAAAAAAGAAATGTAATTTTTGAAACTATAATCAAGAAATGATCCAACATTTCCAGGAATGTTAAAAGCTTTTTTATTTTCTCAACTAAATCCATTTGCTTCCTTTGCGTGTTGTATTTTCTGTATCCATCTCCCAGCTGGCTTGGTGGTAAGAGAAATGCCCATATTTGGGCAAGCTGGCTGATGTTGATGTATAACAGAACAGAACAGCATTATGTGGGGTACAGATGATAGTGGTGGGATTCAATTTTTTTATACTACCGGTTCTGTGGGCGTGGCTTGATGTGCGTGGTCTGGCTTGGTGGGCGTGGCAAGAGAAGGATACTGCAAAATCCCTATTCCCTCCCCACTCCTGGGGGAAAGTTACTACAAAATCCCATTCCCTCCCTACCCCACTAACCTGCTTTCTAGCTCCGTTCTCCTTTGCAGGGCAATAAAAGCTGGGACTCGGGAGGCAGAGAATAGATGGGGGCGGGGCCAGTCAGAGGTGGTATTTGCTGGTTCTCCGAACTACTCAAAATTTCCGCTACCAGTTCTCCAGAACTGATCAGAACCTGCTGAATGCCACCTCTGACAGATGATAACAGGGAAAGAGGCAAGCAAATAGTTCGGGTTAGTCAATAAGGAAGTCACACTCATGCAATGGAAGCACCATCTTCTAATGTGTGTTGTGGCAACAAATTCCAAAGAAAGGGGCTTTGATTCCATGGTTGGTGGTTGACAATTTTTTTGACCCCTTGGCTACCTTTGAAGTACTTACAATCATAAAAACAAAGCTGATAGTCATCAGAAGATTGGCAACAGCCACCACATTGTGTCCTGTAGCAATAGCAAGGGCCATAGAGGTTGCAGTGTATGACACCATCATCAGAGTGAACATCATTATAAAGAAAGCCTCTACAGTGGGTTTCAGGCCTTGAAAACAAGAAAAGCAGGATTGGAATGTCAATCCTATTATATTGTCAAACATCATTTTACCCTGAGGATTAGAATTTTTTTGTTACATAATCCATTCAAATTTACATAAAGGTGCTTTTTAGTTTTATAATGTCTATAGTTTTACAGTTTAGTTTGATAACATCTATAAACCGAACATTTGTGTGCAGATATATTTTTCCAGATAGATAAAGGTGATAAACTTACCTAGCATGAAATAAACTATGCAGGTGAAAATTATGCTGGGTAGAGTCCTCATGGGTATTAAATCAGCCATTAGTTTTGAGAAGAAGTATGCAGAAATTCGATAGTATCCACTGATATATTCATGTCTATAACAAAACAGCCAAAAAAACTATTAGATACTCAATTAACTTTCACTCATTAAAAATATAGATGTGTCATTTGTGAATTGCAGCAGACGGACCATTCCTTGGAAATTATCCTGACTGGAATAAACACATTTGCAAAAGATCTACAGGTTTTAGTTTGACCTCTTACAACCAGTATGCACAGTATACCAAACAATAATGTAACTACTATTTATGGAATAAATCACAAGCTGTATTCACACTCTATACCCGTGATGGTGAATCTATGGCATGTGTGCCAGAAGTGGCATGCAGAGCCATTTCTACCGGCATGAGAGAGGTCGCCCGGAAGAGTCTCACTGCGCATGCACATACGCTGCCCACCCAACAGCTGATTGTGAGGTATCTGGCACGATACGCAGGGGGCAGGGGGTGTATGGGAGATGTGTATGCATGCGCAGAGATACACAGAGTGCATGGGGGGTCTCATGTACATGTGCAGGGGGTGTGGGGGCATGCACATAGCCTTCTGGGTGGCTGGCGTGCGAGCATGTGTGCGTGTGAGCACAATTTTCAGCATGGGAGCCCAAAAAGATTAGCCACCGCTGCTCTATACATAAAATCTGGCTCAGCATTTCAGGCCTCTGTGGCTGAGTTCACACACTAGATAGATAAATAAATCAATAAAACATTCACAAAATAAATCGGGTGGGATTCTACCAGTTCATACCTATTCGCTAGAACCGGTTGTTAGAAAAAATTATTGGCCTAATCCTGTAAGGAAGGCAGGAAGGAAACATTCTGGTGTTGCTTACAGAAACTGCCTCTCCATTAACCCTTATTACATTCTTGGCAGGACTAGACTTCCTATCTCAGGAATGTCTCTGGAGTTTTTTTCCCCTCATTTGCTGATATTTTGCTTGTGTGGAATGACCATTCAAAGTTACAATGGCACTGAAAAAAGTGACTTATGACCATTTTTCACACTTATGACTTTTGCAGCATCCCAACAGTCATCAGAGGCAAGACGAGATGGTGCCTTGATGTGAGTGATATTGAGTTGGCCACACCCAGCCAATAACATGACCACCAATCCAAGCCCACCAACTAAGCCATGCCCACAGAACCAGTTGTTAAAAAAATTGAATCCCACCCCTGAAATAAATATGACATTTTGATATACCTTCATAACAATATGTATCCTAATTACAAACTCCCATTCTTAGAATATACATATTTAATCATTATTTCTGCAGAAACAATGATTCCTTATAATTTAAGCCATTTCATATTTTCCCCTGTATATTTTAAAAATTTACAGATTAAAGCCGGCATTCCAAACTTGAAATAAGACCTTTTGTTTCAGGAAGACTTTGTATGTTTTTTTATCTCTTCTGTATCAGTTGTGCTTGCCAGTTTGTTTTGAATGAATGTTTTGAATGTTCTTTTGTCTACCGATGGAGCCATAGTGGCATCATGATTAGAATGCAGTATTGCAGGCTAATTCTGCCAACTGCCAATAGTTGATCCTGCCAGCAGTTCAATCCTGACTGGCACAAGGTCATTCAGCCTTCCAGCGTTCCAAGGTCGGTAAAATGAGGACCCAGATTGTTGGGGGCAATAGGCTGACACTGTAAACCTCTTAGAAAGGGCTGTAAAGCTTTGTGGAGATGTATATAAGTCTAAGTGCCATTGCTTGTACTACCCAGAATCATGGAGTAGATGGCATTCTTAATAATTATCACAAAGTTACAAATTGTCATACAAAAATAAGCCTATGTAACTGGTACATTGTGACCACTATCTTGAGTTTTTGGATTGCCCCATAGACATACACACAAACACCACAATGAAAGTCAAACTTGCACACCCCTTGAGGCCTTCTCAACTCCAAGGAGACTGCAAATGAAGAGCTAATATATTAAAATATTTATCACCAAGTTCTTTTAAATGTTTATCACCTATTCTTATTATTATTCCTATTTTGTGTAGGAATGCTTACTTACATGAATATTTTCTTTTCTACCACAAAGAGTTCAATTGCTGAGATGCTGCTGAAACACTGATTAGTAGTCATAAAGAACATGGCACCAATTCTAGGAAAAACACAGATTGTCAATGTGAGAAACTAGTCTTTTTAAACAGCTTTAAAAAATAATAATAATAATTGAGCCTGGGTGCTCCTGGGTTTTATTTTCTTCGCAAAAAATGTTCTATCACTTGTGTTCTAGAAAGTGAACAGCAGATCAAAGAGAATGATTTAGAAAAGGAAGTTTCACTGGTTTTAAAATTTAAAAGGGAAATATAAATGATAAGCCTGGCTATTTTTTTCCTAAGAAGTTTTCAGAAAAGGAACAACTATCTTGCTTTAACTTTGATCAAAAATGTTTTATCAAAATTAAAACAAGAAAAGTTATTACTTCTGGCAACCTTTTATTTCGATTTTGTGTGGGCCGTGTTTTTTGGCTTTATAAGCAACAGATCTTGCTATTAAACAGTGAAGATGGCAGAAGTAAGGAATGTCACCCTCTTTTATGAAAAGCACAGCCTATGTCAATATTTCTAGCCTTTTTCATAGCAGAATTGAAGTGCTATCTCCAAAATATAATTTGTTTATTGATGCCATTATACAAAAACAAAAACAGTACATAGTGATAAATATCGGACAAAATAGTGGAAGTCTCTATACTTCCTCATACATTTTTATGTAATGAACACTTTCAATCTATTAAAATAAGGCTTCACTTTATTTTAAGTTATCATTGTTGGAATTCGTACTCAAAGCAAATATCATCATTTGATCACCTTATTATCCCAAAAGGACTCACCTATTTTGCAATCCTTTGCTATCGTTTGTTACACCAAAGAATATGGCACCTACAACTAATCCCAGGAAAATCGTAACCAATAACTGAAATATAAATATATGATGTTCAGTTGTTTGTTTATACATCGTCATGGTGCACAAATTGACATCACCAAAACCAAAGACAATTTTTGCTTATTTTTCTTTCCCAAATGGCATTCATTTATTCTTTTAAAAATTGAAGCCATCATGCTATAAAAAACAAATTTTCCAGTCATCACTACTAACAAGTGTTCATTTTAAGATAAGATGAGAAGAGATGAGAAGATGAGAAGATGGTGAGGTGAGGTGAGGTGAGGTGAGGTGAGGTGAGGTGAGGTGAGGTGAGATGAGATGAGATGAGATGAGATGAGATGAGATGAGATGAGATGAGATGAGATGAGATGAGATGAGATAAGATAACCTTTATTGTGGACTCAGGATGGACCTTCCATCCTTCTGAGATCTGTAAAATGAGGATCCTGATTGTCAGGGGAAATATGCTGACTCTGTAAACTGCTTAGAGAGGCTGTAAAGCACTGTAAAGTGGTGTATAAGTCTAAATGCTATTGTCATTTTTTACCATGAGCATGCAGGTATACATTAAAAATGAAATTCTGTTGCCTGTTCTCATTGTCCATTTTGAATACATAGCAGAAAGAAGAAACTTGAGAGTTCATAAGGTTGATGCTATGTTTGATTTATATTAAATATGAATGGCTAGTTTTAGCACCAATCGTTAATTTCAGGATAAGTTTGAAATTGTGTTAGTAGTTTCACAACTTGGAACAATTTGTTTCATCTATAGACTAACATAAAAATATTGGAAAAAACTTATTCTATTGTAACCTGCTGACTTTATGCAACCATCTCAAGCTGCCAATAAAGGAAAATATTTGTTGAAATGAGGAGTCCTTGGTGCTTTCTGAGCTTGGTTGTTTTCTTGCAAATGTTTCATGACCCTAACTAGGTAACATCATCAGTGCTAGGCAGTGGTGGGATTCAAATTTTTTTTTACCACCAGTTCTGTGGGAATGACTTGGTGGGCATGGCAGGGGAAAGATACTGTAAAATCTCTAGTCAGAGGTGGTATTTGCCGGTTCTCTGAACTACTCAAAATTTCCGCTATTGATTCTCCTGAACTGGTCAGAACCTGCTGAATACCACCTCTGGTGCTAGGCTAGTGTTTGCACTGATGACTAGCACTGATGATATTACCTAGTTAGGGTCATGAAACATTTGCAAGAAAACAACCAAGCTCAGAGAGCACCAAGGACCCGTCATCCCAAACTGCATCACCATGGGATAAGACAGATATGGTGTGAATTTCTCATCCTTCATAAAATGTGGTTTCATCTCTTAGAATGTTCAGTAAAGTCTATGTGTCAACTCACAAAGCACCCCTGAACTGCTCTTGAGATGCTATGGGCAAGGGGGGTGGGAGAGTGAACTTCACTGCTGCATTAAGCAGCTGGTATCTCAGTCAAAACAAGGCCCATTCCAAACGATACGCCAAGGTCATCTCCACAGGAACCCACGGTAGCCAGAGGGAGGGACTTTTACAACCCGCAAAATTGCTTCATTGGGGAATGTGACTGATGACGCATATTGGGGGGTGGGGGAAACAGGATCAGAGACAAAGTGCAAATTAACTGAGGTCAGAGTTGGCTCTACCTGGTCTGTGCTGGCTTGAAGTTCCTAATAAAAAACTGGATTTCTTTTAAAACTTGGCCTGAGGCTCATGATTTAATTTGGGCATCTGTCGTTGAAATAGTTGACCTACAAGAAGTACACAGCATTGTTTAAAATTGCAGCCAAGGTAATGGTATCAGGCCATTGAGAGTTGATCTTGAAAAAATTCCAAAAACTGCCAAAAAGATCTAGTGTCGAAAATCATGCAACTCAAAGTTTTAAAGGAATACCTTGGAGCATTTACAGATTTCATTTCAAAACCATTCCTAAGAAGGTTAGGAAGATCAAAACAATCGTGAGGGGCAGGAAGTTAGGACTCTCAGCCCTCTGGAGATTATAAGGCTCTTAAAGGGCATAATTCTTGTCACAAGGTCAAGCTTTTCCAATGCAATTAAAAGGGATTTTCATAACATCAACGTACCACATCAAAGGCTGTTGTGATGAGGCGATTATTGCCCCGTGGAGAGCAAAGTTTTAACATGAAATCAGACTGATCTAATCATTTTATTAAGTCCCACTTCTAAAGTTTCCTAATACCACCAAAACTCTAAGAAATGATGGTTAAAGGGGACAGATTTTATCTGCTGCTATTTCTCCCTGGCAATTACCTCTAAAACATAACTATTACACTATCAGGGATCCAAAATCAGTCTTCGTTTATTGAATCTTAGAGAACTTTGACACAGTCACTGGATTCACCTATCAAATCTTTCCCAGCAAATTCAAGTTGTCAAGCTAGTGTCCATTATTACTGAGATCCTACAGCTGGCTAATGAAAGGATACAAAAATGACAGCCAGCTTTTCCTCGCCCTCATTCTTCCTTTCTCATGTTTGCTTTTTACAGCCAGACAAAAAAAAAAAAAAAAAAGGAAAGTAGTGAAAAATGCTAGAGCAGGGGTGTCAAATTCAAGGCCCACAGGGGTACTTAGACCTGGCCTGCAGGGTACTTAGATCTGGCCCCTGGCTGTGGGACTACCCTGGAAACAGCAAGGGACCGGCCCACGATGCCACTACCATGAAAACAGAGCTCAGGAGGATCACATGCAGCCCACTCGAGCTCTGTTTTTACTGTCAGAAGGTTGCAGGAGGCCGTCACAGCTGAAAATGGAGCCTGGGAGCCTGTTTTCGCTGGCAGAGTGCTTGGGCCACCACAGGCACCCCGATACGAGTGACATCGAGCTGGCCATGCCCACCCTGGCCACACCCACCCCGGTCCCGTGAGGTCAAACACAACCCTGAAGTGGCCCTCAATGAAATCAAGTTTGACACTCCTCAAAATATCTATAGAGCAGGCGTTTCCAACCATGGCAACTTTAAGACTTATAGATTTCAACTCCCAGAATTATCTCAGCCAGCATGACTCACTGAGGAATTCTGTGAGTTGAAGTCCTCAAGTCTTAAAGTTGCCAAGGTTGGAGACTCCTGTGAGGACAGAAGTTCTAGAAGGTCCAAGAGCAGAAGTCCCAGCCAACAAGAAATTTCCAGCTCCATCAGAAACTATGAATTATATCCTTTGGATCAGGAAATGGAGTGATAATCAGGTTAGTTAGTTCCTAGAGAGGCAGCATTCAAACTGGTGCTATATCTGAGAATGAGAAGAGTCTCAGAGAAGATCAGCTTTTTCTCCAGCTGATCTTCTCTGAGACCCCTTCCATCGTCAAGGGATTGTCAAGAGAGAATTCCCAGCTAAGATTTCTCAAATTGGTGGGTGGTCAGAGATGTGTTAGAGTGATGATGGAAAGACTTGTTAACAGAAACAGAAATAGGCCTCTGCAGTTTTCAACAGTATTGTAAAGATTTATCTAAGAAGAAAAGTAAAAGAAATTTAGGACTTGAAAATAAATTAGCATTGACAATTAAGTCCTAAGCAATACCTCATCAGCTTCACCAGCAATATTAATAGCACTTAAGAGTTATATACCACTTCATAGTGCTTTTTACAGCTTTGTCTAAGCAGTTTATAGAGTCACCATATTGCCCCCAACAATCTGAGTCTTTATTTTATCAATCTCAGAAGAAGGTTGAGTCAACCTTGAGCCGGTGAGAATCAAACTGTTGGCAGACGGCAGAATTAGCCTGCAATACTGCATTCTAACCACTGCACCACCACAGCTCATCTACATTTAGAGTAAGTGTTAGACTGGAAAGTCAACGGATAGGACGCTTAAAACTTTTTAAATTACCTGTGCTATGGAGGCTTGAGGATTACCTATCAAATTTTTGAACATCCGTTTGGAGACCCACTTCAATTGATGAAAGAAGGAAGTGGAATAAGTGATTTTTTGGAAAGTTTTCTCTTTAGTTTTGCCCTTTGAAGACAACTTTTCCAGTTCTGTTTTGGTTTCTTGATTGTAAGAAGAACCACAATACTTCTCTACCAATTTCTCTGCCAGTGTCTGATCTTGAGTACCATCTTTAAAGAGAGAAGAGGAAAATTAATTACATTGAATATGGTTTTGAATGCTCTGGGTGGGACAGCAATTTGGCTTGATCATTGTGAGACTATTATTGCTGTGGTCAACTTACGACCACTGTTGAGCTCCAAATTTCTGTTGTTAAGCGAGGCATTTATTAAGTGAGTTCTGCTCCTTTTTTAAACCTTTCTTGCCACCGTGGTTAAATGATTCACTGCAATTGTTAAACTAGTAACAAGATTGTTAAGTCTGACTTCCGCATTAACTCTGCTTGGCAGAAGTTCGCAAACAGTGATCATGTGACCCAGAACGCTACGACCATCATAAATATGAATCGGTTGCCAAAGATCCGAATTTTGATCCTGTGACCAGGGGGAAGCTGTAATGATCATGTGAAAAATGGTGATAAGTCACTTTTTCGGTGCTGATGTAACTTTGAAGGGTCATTAAATGAACTGTTGTAAGTTGAGGAGTACCTGTATTTATGCTAATGATGATGACAGAAAACTGTACAAACTATAGATCTCAGCAAAGCCAATTCAGAACTGTTTGTTTGTTTGATTCATATCTGCTTTTCTTTAAGGAACTTGAGGTAGCATACTGATATCTCTTTCTTTTAATTTTCTCCATAACTATCTTGGGAGATAAGTTAAACTACTGACCCCAGTGAATTTCTGTGTAGCTGAGTTCAAACTTCGACTTGCATCTCATCAATCATGATCCATCCCACAAATTGGTGGGAGTGTATCCTTTTATTTATTTTTGATTTTTTTTAACCCATGTTTACATCTAAAGGTGGCTTAAAGTGGAGCATACCAAAATCTAAGATGAAATAACAACAATACCAACATTAAAAGGTTGGAAAAAAGACAGAAATCTGGTAGTATCTTACCAGAAGGCAAAACAAGAGAAGTAACCTAGAACTAAGGAGAAATTTCCTAACAGTGAGATCAATAAGGAGAACGGCTTGCCTCCAGAAGTTGAGTGTGTTCCATCACTGGAGGCTTTTAAGAAGAGTCTGGAGGGCCACGTGTCTTGAATGGTACAGGCCAGGGTTTCCTGCTTGAGCAGGGGGTTGGACTAGATGACCTCCAATATCCTTTCCAACTTTGTTATTCTGTTATTCTTATTTGGCTAACAACTGTATCAACATTTGTGGATTGTAGCTCACTTCATCAGAAACATAGCATAGCTGGAGGTTTGATAAGGCTATGATTTAATGCAGTCCAATGAATCTTCCGGAACGAAATGTTAATCTGGGCAATTTTTCTGGCATCAATTTGTCAGGGCTGGTATTAAAATATGATCCATATAATGATGGATGCAGCTTTTCCTACTTTCTGTGACTCCATGATTAGTGGAAAGCTATGAAGAATTTGGGAATACTGACATACAAATGAATCTAATGTTCTTGGATATGTATTTCTTGTTGTGCCATTTGACTATTCAGATCCTAAGGGAGCACAATGACAGAGTTGACAGTGCAAAAAAAAACTGATTGCCTCTCCATGTAGCATCCAAGATTGCGAACAATGTTTTGCACACTATACCTTTGTCAGTTTCATTATGAGAAGCCACAACTGTCGAGTCTCCATTAATGATATCCAGGAAAAAGTCAGCAGGGTTATTGTATGGTTCACACTCATAACCTCAATAAGAAAGAAAAGAAACAAAATGCTTTTGCATTACTTCAACAGTGAAAATATAGGGCAAAGCTTTTCCGACAATACCACAAACATCTACATTGCCGTTGGCTAGAGCTGGCCCAAACAAGCTTCCTATATTCTTTATTTTATTTATTTATTTGTTAAGCATGCATTAGATAACAGATATAATTATAAAGTGATTATGATTACATAAAATGGGTTCGGATAAAAGGGGACTTTAGGATAGGGACAGTAGGCATGTTGGTGCACTTATACATGTCCCTTACAGACCTCTTAGGAATGGGGTGAGGTCAACAGTCTAAGGTTAAAATTTTGGGGGCTTGGGGAAGAGGCCACGAGTCAAATAGTGCATTCCAGGCACTGACCACTCTATTGCTGAAGTCGTATTTTCTGCAGTCAAATTTGGAGCTTTAAGTTTGTATCTATTGGGTGCTCATGTATTGTTGTGGTTGAAGCTGAAGTAGTCATTGACAGGGAGGACATTGTAGCAGATAATTTTATGTACTACGCTTAGATAGGACCAAAGGTGGCGTAGTTCTAAGTTGTCTAAGCCCAAAATTTCAAGTCTGGTGGTATAAGGTATTCTGTTGCGAGCAGAAGAGTGGAGGACTCTCCTCGTGAAATGTCTCTGGACTCTCTCGATTGTTTTAATGTCTAATATGCAGTGCGGGTTCCAGACAGATGAACTGTATTCGAGAATTGGTCTAGCAAATGTTTTGTATGCTCTAGTTAGCAGTACAATATTACCAGAGAAGAATTTTATTCTTTAATAAAACTGAGAAATTGGGTTAGACATCTTTTCTGAATTTTTCCAGGAGAAGCAAAACCTATCCACCAATTTCAAAAATGCAAGACTCCACCTTAGCAAAGATAGTAGCACTGCTGTCTTCCTTTGGGATTTAATGCTAGTGACTGGTACCAGGGGGGCGACAAGTCAATGGAGAGTTGATTGTTTATAGCAGGAGTCCTCAATTCCCAATCCATGGATCGGCACTGGTCTGGAGCATACGAGATGCAGGCAGCACATGAAACCACAACCCCCTCTGGTCCACGGAAAAACGTCTCCATGGAACCACTCCCTGGTGCCTAAAAGTGGGGGACCACTGTTTTAGAGGAGGACAGGACATCTCCACATATATCTCAATGACTACTTCTGAATAAATGTTTCCCCAAAATTATTTCATAACAGCACATTGTTAGACTCCAAAGTTTCCAAAATACATGTACGGTATTTGGTACACCTTATTTATTGTGTAATAGAACTGAGAAAAGCCTTTGGAGGGTGGCTTCTGAAGGCCACATTTCTATAAGGCTCATTGTAGCAGGTTCAGACTTTTTCCTCAGGTTTTTGCACATAAATACACAAAGAAGGGATACTAAGAAAACTGAGGAAAGGCCTCGAAATATGATGAGTGTCTGAAGACCAAGACCATCTGTGGTTACTTTATGCAAAGCCTCTCCAAGATCTAAAACATAGGTTTAAATTAAGCAAGGTAATTTATAATTTTATTCATATTGATACTTCATGAGCAATCCTGCTTTTTACTGTTGTCTTTGAACTAAGAATCATATTGGATCTTTGGCAGATTAATCTCAAAGGTAAATACTTCTCCATCAACATTATGGTTCCAAATTAAACTAGAACCCAGATTTGGGGTTTTGTTTTTTGTTTTAAAGAAAAAGTGATATTCAGCCATTCAATAAATAGCCTTCTGGACACTTACCAATGGTCTTGAAATATTCTAAGGCATTCTGAGCAGGTCCATGATACAAAAGTCTTCCTGCAGCCAACAAGGTCAGCTTATCAAACAGCCTGAAGATGGAGTAGCGTGGTTGATGGATGGAAAAAATAATGGTTTTCCCTTGCTTGCACATCCTGCACAGAGAGTAGAAATATGTTAAAGACCTAAAGTTAAGTCCTTAAGATAAAAGTTACTATTGATCACTCAAATCCTAGGTTTTGTTTTAGCAATAAATGAATTAGCAATAGCAATAGCACTTAGACATATACCACTTTACAATGCTTTATAGCTCTCTAAGCAGTTTACAGAATTAGCGTATTAAACATCCACCTATCCAGCCATCCATTTATCCATCTATCATTATGTTTGGCTGTGCAAAATGTCAACATTTTAACTGGTCTTTTTCTTTTCATTATTCCCTTTTCTTTTCAGGGAGTGGCTGGAGCTGTTAAGAAAGCTGCTTCTGAATTATATCTTGATCCTCTGATCAAGTAGCATCATTTCCTTTTATAGAATCAGGGGATCAAAGAGCTGACATGGATCTCGGAGATCTTCTAGTCCAACCTTTAGCTCAAAGTCTTATACATCACAGCCAAATGGTTGTCCAGTCTCTTTTTGAAAACCTTGAGTTATTTTATGTGTAGTTTCTGCACGGAGCATTTCGTCTACATCTAGCAATTACCTTTTCAAGAGCAGCAAAACAGCATTGGCAGTGCTGGCATCAAGACCAGTGGTTGGCTCATCTAAGAACAAAATGGCTGGGTCAGTAATGAGCTCCATTCCAATATTGGTCCTTTTCCTCTCTCCTCCTGATATACCACGAATAAACTGAGTTCCAACCTAATGGAAAACCGGAATATCTATGATACCGTCTTCTTGAAAACATTTTCAGGCAGAGATTATTTAGCACCCAACAATGCAAGGCTCATATTTGAATTTGATAAAAAACAACAACAAAGGGGAATATTTGTAGCTCAGGACTGAAATGAAGGGCCCTTGGTGCTCTCTGAGCTTGGTTGTTTTCTTGTAGATATTTCATAACATAATGATGGTGTTACCTAGTTTGGGTAATGACATGTCTAGAAGAAAACCATCAAGCTCAGAAACAACCAAGGACCCTTCCAAATTGGAATATGTATTCATTATCAGTGGTACATTAGCACAGACACAATGTCACTTTTGGGCACCCTTTGCTGAAACCTAGTTCAAGGTTGATAAGAACAAGACACAGCAATATCATCATCTTTTAATGACCTCATTATCCTTTGCAGGATGGAGTCTGGGCAACTGAATGGATTTGGGTGATTACTTGCTGGATGCCCTTCCTGTCACCCATTATATTCAGCAGATATATTCTCAGCATGTCCAGAGAGAGAAATACCTGCCTTTACCTAGGATCGAACTCACCATAGCGATATCTGGTTTAAGAATTCACTCTGTACTTCACCTCCATTTATTTCTCTAATCTTTTAACCTGGTTCATATTTACTTCTGCATTGTTAATCAGAAAGCTAATATACACTGCTTTCATCTCATTACGACCAATTTCTCTCAGTCTGATAATTTAGTAGCCAGAATTTTGTATTCTTTATCTTTATCTTTTATTTAATGTAACAATCTGGTAGCACATAAACTCTCCTGTTCTTCACTTCTCCCAAAGATTGATATTGTGTGGTAGTTAGGCAATTCAGGAGTGTTATGGGTCACAGGTCTCACTATTAATGCCACAAAAAGTCCAGCCAAATTGCATTTGATTTTAAAAAATAATGAAAAAAGGAATATTCCCCATATTCTGGGGGATATGGATATAGGTATAAAGGTGTCATGCCCCTGTCAGTGGACATATATTTTCATTTGGTGACTCTGGAATATTTGTCAGCAATATATCTTGATTTTCTAAATACCCTGTATTCAGAATTTTGCCTATAACATACTTATGCAGGTAGTCCTCGACTTACAGCAGTTGATTTAGTGACCGTTCAAAATTACAACAGCCCTGAAAAAAACCAGCACTGACTTATGACCATTTTTTCACACTTACAACATTTCCAGCATCCCCATCAAAATTCAGATGCTTGGCAACTAGTTCATATTTATGACGATTGCAATGTCCCAGGGTCGTGGGATCCCCTTTTGCAACCTCCTGACAAGCAAAGTCAACTGGGTTATTAACTTATTAAATGCAGTTATTCACTTAACAACTGTGGCCAGAATGGTCGTAAAATAGGGTGAAACTCACTTGACAAATGTCTCACTTCACAACAGAAATTTTGGGCTCAATTGTGGTCATAAGTATAAAACCCTCTCTAAGCCTTGATGCCATTCAGGGTGCCAGGGTGAAGTTAGGGTGTGAGATTAGGCAATGGATCTGGCTTGAATATTTTCATCTGTTTTATTATTCAGAAACTCCCCTGAATTATCAGCTCTGAAATTCTGGCAAAAGCATCACTTAACCATCATCACGTAAGTGAAGGCTAGTCCATTTCTAGTGCTCCCTTTATGGAACTCGGTCCTCCAGGAGAATTAATTTTATTACCTTTGAATCTGCCACTTTTGTCAATCCCAGCTCCTTGATGATCTGGTTGATTCTCTCCTCTTTTTCATGAGCTTTTACTGTTTTTGACAGTCTGAGTGCAGCTGAGAACTGGAGGTTTTCCCTCACAGTCAAAGTCCCCATCACAACATCATCCTGGAAATACAAAGGAAACAATTCGCTTATTTCCATTTATTTGCTTTGAACCAGAAATTAATGATGTATTTATTTGTCAAATTTCTACATTGCTCATTTCACCTGAGTGACTCTGGATACTTTACAAATAAAAATGCACCATGGTGTAAAAACAGAGCAAAAAATACAATGAAAAATAAAGTATAAAACATTTAAAAAAAAATTAAAACACTATTGAAAGCAAAGTTAAAAATTAATAGTGACACTGGGTACTTTACAAATAGAAACACACAGTGGTATAAAAAGATAATTGAAAACAGAGTTTAGAATAAAATTAAAAACAGAGAAAACATTTTTTAAAAAAATTAGAACATAATTGAAAGCAAAGTTAAAAATTAAGAGGGTAAAAAAGTTAAAGAGGCAGAGACAATGCCTCCAAGCCATAGACTCCCGGGCTTACACATCACTCTTAGACCTGCATGCCACTGGGCAGAGCCAGTCTTGATATTCTTCCTGAAGGCCAGGAAAGTAGGGCCCCCACATCACCTCTGGAGGTGAGATGTTCCAATGGGCATGAGCAATGACAAAGAAAGTTCTCCTCTTAGATCCCACCAGTCATTGGGATAAGATGGTTTCTTCAGATAATCTGGTCCCATGCTATGAAGGGCTTTAAAGGTAATACTCAACAACCTGAATTGGACCAGGATTCAAATTAGCACCCAATGCAGCTCGGGTAGCAGTGGTGTTATGTGAGTAATCCTAGGGGTATCCCAAACCACTTATGCTGCCATATTCTGCACCAGTTACAGGTTCCAGATACTCTTCAAGGATAGCCCCATATGGAGCGGTGTTGCAGTAGTCCATATGGTAAGTGACCAGGGCCTGAGTGACTGAAAGATGAGTTTCTCAATCAGGAAAGGATGAAATTTGTACCGAGCAACCTCCTTGTTGGAGTTAGCTTGGAGTTCACCAGGCATATGGTCTTGGAGGATTTCAATTTGATATCCCTAAATACAGAGGAGCTTCCTACTCACAGCCACTCCACTTATCAGGATTCAGTTGAAACTTGTTGCTCCCCATCCAGAATCCCTCCCCCCAACCTCCAAGCATCACAAAAGGGCATCCACAGCATCACATACTTCCTTCATGATGAATATTTATACCTGAATATTATCAGAAAACTGTTGATACCTCATCCTGTGGTGATCCCACCCAACGGCTTCATTTAGATAATTAAAAAGAACAGAGCACTGACCACACCAATGGGGAATGGTCCAGAGGAAGGAGGTGAACCAGCCTAAAATTGTGGCCCCCACCCCTAGCTCCCAAAACAAACCCAAAAGAAACCCATAGTTAATGGTATAGAAAGTCATCATTTCCCTCATCCAGCTGCTGCCAGGGCTCATCCAAAATATGGTGGCCATCAACTTCTGATGCAACCAGTGAAGGCCATGAACTCCTGAGCTACTTCCAATGGTCAATCCCAGGCAGTGGTGGGATTCAGCCGGTTTACACCAATTCAAGTGAACTTATTATTAAATTACATACATACTTCGCTATCAAAGTGGATCCTGGGTGCTGTGCTGCAATGAAGAAATGAACAACAGAGCAGCCAGTGTGAGGGCAGGAGAAGGATGCTTTTCCTCTTTCTTCTCCCTGCTCCTCTTCCTTCCCTTGTGCCAGCCGCTTCATTTCCCATCTCTCCATTGCAGTACAGTGCTCAGGATCCATTTTGATAGCGGGGAGGGACGGTAATTTAACAACTGGTTCACCTAAGGTCAAGTGGCCATCGTGGGAGGATCATCCCACATGTGCAGCGGAGCTAGAAGATGGGAATGGGCCATGTCTCCCGCCGACAGCCATCTTGACCCTGGGTGAACCGGTTGTTACATTATTTAAATTCCACTACTGATCCCAGGGCAGCAAATTGAAGCCTTACAGACCATAAGCCTGGTGAACTCCAAAGCCAATTTGTAGCCTGAAGGTTGCAATGCAGCAGGGAGACTGGTACAGTCACAACAGTCCCAACTGATCCCACTGCCTACCCAGTTCCCATGACCTGCATGTCTAAGAAGTGCCATACCTCAAATACTACCAGGTACAGTTCAGAACTCCCTACTTTCAAGCCCAGCCATGTCTTAGCATTGCTTTCCAGCAGAGGTGGTATTCAGCAGGTTCTGACCAGTTCTGGAGAACTGGTAGAGGAAATTTTGAGTCGTTCAGAGAACCAGCAAATCCCACCTCTGACTGGCCCTGCCCCAATCTATTCTCTGCCTCCGGAGTCCCAGTTAATTGGCTGGGTCTTCTTTTGTTGCCCTGTACAGGAGAACAGAGCTGGAAAACCAGTTAGTGGGGTGGGGAGGGAATGGGATTTTGCAATATCCTTTCTCTGCCATGCCCACCAAGCTACACACACAGAACCAGTAGTAAAAAAAATTGAATCCACCACTGCTTGCCAGGTTGACATGCTACTCTCTAATAAAGTCAGAAATGAGGTTCCTTATTAACCAGCGTAGCATTAAACAGCAGCAGCAGCTGAAAACCAGGCCCTCTGTCAAATTTCAAACAATACATGTAACTTTTGCCCCCAGATTTTTGTAGTGCCCCCCCAAAAAGAACAGGAGAAAACATAGTCCACTTTATACATATCCAGATTTCTTTTGCATAAAAGAAATTTACATGTAACAATTCTGATTTTTCACTGTATTTGATGAACAGTAAGGTGGGAAGGAAAAAGGACAATCAATTTACCTGTACTACATAACCAGAGATGCATTTAAAATTGGCAGGCTGGGGGGCACCATTGATGAAAACATCTCCAGTTAAGCCACAAGGATTTTTCCGTGCTGCTAAAATATCCAGTAATCTATAAGAGAAATAAGGATTGCATTGTGTATGCCACACTTTGCTAAACTGAAAAGCACACAAATGCAATTACCACATTTGTATGGTTTTGGTTATAAAAAAAAAATCTGCAGCTATGGGGAAACCCTCAGTGAAATTCAATGGAGAGGTTAGATAGACAGATAGAGAGTTAGGCAGAGATAATCAAAATTCATCTGGTTCATTTCTCATAGTTTAATTTTACAGCCATTGCTATTAAAGTATATAAATCAGTGTTTCTCAACCTTGGTAACTTTAAGATGTTCAACTCCCAGAATTTCTCACCCGGGATTATACCATCCTCACCACAGTTATGAACTGATCTCATGTTGCAAGATTGGAGGTAGTTAAGATCTCAGAGGAATGTTGTAATGACGAGGCAGTCAAGTTGATTGATCATGAACAACTGAATCATAATGATCTTTATTGGAGCCTAGTCTTGCATTTATACACATTTTTAGTTATCCTCCATCATTGGTTAACTTTGGTCACTGCTTAACTTTCGTTACTGTTTAGCACAGTAATCCATACAACTATTTATCTCTAGTTAAAGACTAACATATCTTTACTTCCCCTCTCTAATCCTCCTTTAGATTAGTGACTTTGTTTGCCTGAGTTGTATTTACTTGGAAACATTCTTTATCTGAGGTTTGTCATCCAAGATTGGAACATTCCTGCAATTACAACTCTACAAAGGAAGTAGGACACCATTGAACAATCAAATTATGATTGCACCAAAGTAATTTATGTTACTTTATTAGCAAAGGATTATAGAAAACCACATGTAATATGGTGGCTCTTCTGGTTAGGAGGTTGGGTTGGAAGTTACCAAGCCCATACTCGAGACTTGGGTGCTGCCTTGGGGGGGGGGGCAGGTGTAAGTACCCATCCTTTGCTCTAGCTGCTGCTGGGGACATAAAAGGAGCCCCCCTCAAGTGGCAATTGTGTTATCACTGGTAATCCATTCAACCTAGAAACACCTCAGTGCTTCTGACATGAGTATACATATATACATAACCACATATGCCTACTGTTGTAAAACTTACGAAGATTTGCCACTGCCTGTTGGTCCCAGAATTGCATTCAGTCCTGGTGTCATTATGCCACTGAAAAACAAACCAACAAAAAAGTGTCACTTTCTAAGCCAGTAGAAACAAGTATTAGGTCAGAAATGTGTCTTGGAAAACTGGTATGGGATACCCCAACAGCCTGTAAACTAAAGCAGAAATTGTATTCAGCCAGTTCTGACAAGTACTGGAGAACCAGGAGCAGAAATATTGAGTAGTTCGGAGAACCGCCAAATACCACCTCTGACTGGCCCTGCCCTCATCTACTATCTGCCTTCTGAGTCCCAGCTGACTGGCTGGGTCTTCTTTGGTTGCCCTGCACAGGAGAATGGAGCTGGAAAGCAGGTTAGTGGAGTGGGGCCGGGGAAGAAATGGAGGAGATTTTACAATATCCTTCCCCTGCCATGCCCACCAAGCCATGCCCACCAAGTCACACCATGCCCACCAAGCCACACCCACAGAACCGATAGTAAAAAAAAAAATTGAATACCGCCACTGCACTAAAGGCAAGCAGTAATTCAAGGAAGCTTTTTTGCCACTGCTCAACTTCTTGAAAAAAGAATTTAGTAGGAAACTATTTTACCCCCCAAAAAATGTTGCCCAAAAATACTGCATGGACTAGTCCAGGTGTTGCCAGGCATAATTATGAACTTGAAGACACACGAAGAATAGCCAGTGTGGCCGCTAATGGTTCTTGTGGCAAATACTTCCTTACTGACTCACTTAATTTCTATATTTTGTTTTATGCGAAGAGCAAATCTTGCCCCTACTTTCTGTACAATCTATGATTTTTTCTTAATACCCAAGGTATCCTCTGCCTTAGTTGCTTTTATTTCTTGCTAACCTATAAAAGGAAATCCAGCTCATTCTGCCTTTCCTTGTAAAAATTGTCCACTACCCTCTCATTGTTATGTTGGAAGAAATATCCATATGGTTCAGTTCCAAGCTGGGAGAAAGACACTGGAAACATGGAGGCTGATTAAAAAGATGGTTTAATGATGAAACAGAACCACATGGATTTGTGGTTCTGGTGCAACTGACCAATTGGTTTGATGAGTACATGGATTTTTATAAGTTTTAGAGATGCTGCGAGGGGCAGGGGGCTGTGCAATGTCTGAAATGCCCTTAGGAGATTGTGCAGTGTAGTGAGCTCTGTATCTTCTGCTAAATGGTAGTGGGTTAATCCTATTATGTCCTGAAGGATCACATCCTGTTCTTCTTAATCCCATCATCCTAGAGCTGAAGGTCTTTTCCATTTTGTAGATAGGTGGCCCAATCTTTCTTAACAGGGACAAAATATCTGCTGGGGGGGGGCACTATTAAGAAAGAATGAGTCTGCTTCCTGCCTTTAAAAAACATGTTTCTCCATTTCTCATTTAGGAAAATATAATATTCTGTCTTTTTAATATTTCCCAAAATATTTCATTCTTTCAGGGAAGTGGGCTTCCCACTGTTGCTTTTCTCTGCATCTTTTCAAACACAGTTTAAAAGCTAGATGAGTAAATAAATTGAAAGTACTTCTCAATACTGAAGAACTGAAGAAGCTTTTTGGATGGGAAGTAAAACGACTTCAAGGAAAAACAAAGGAAGTCCAATTCCCTTTTGAAAAAGCACTTTTGGGACAACCACGACCTGGATGACTGAGAATCTCCATAGACACCTTGATACCAACAGTCCTTAGCTTACAACAGTTCATTTTGTGACTGTTAAAAGTTACAAGGGCACTAAAACAAGTGACTTATGTCCATTTTTCTGACTTATGAACATTGCAGCATCTCCATAGTCATGTGATTTACATTCAGATGCTGGATAACGGGTTCATATTTGTGATGGTTGCAATGTCCCAGGGTCATGTGATCACTTTTTGTGACCTTCTGACAAGCAAGGTCAATGGGGAAGCCAGATTCAGACAAATGGCTGTCCAATCTCTTTAAAAACTTCCAGTGTTGGAGCATTTACAGTCTCTGAAGGCAAGTTGTTCCACTGCTTAATTGTTCAACACTGTCAGGAAATTTCTCCTTAGTTCTAGGTTGCTTCTCTCCTTGATTAGTTTCCATCCGTTGCTTCTTTTCACTTTACAACTAGATTACTAACTTAACAACTGCAACGTTTCACTTAACAAATGTGGCAAACAAGATCATAAAAGGGGCAAAACTCACTTAACAAATTTCTCACTTAGGAACATAAATTTTGGGTTCAATTGTGCTCATAAATTGAGGACTGCCAGTAATAATAAATTGAAATCCATTGATCCAAATACGCAGAGACTTGAATTCATTTTCAGGAATTTTTGTGTGAAAAATAATAATTTTGACTTCAAAATATAACCATGACCTCAGAGATACTCTCTGAGATTATGGTGAAATTAAGTTTGATTACTTCTGCCTTCATGAAACATTGTTTGGATATTCTGCAGGGAGTAACCCTTTTACTTTTCATACACAGAGAGCAATATTGTTCAGTTAATTATTTATAGCATCACACACTGATGCCATGTCATAATGAATTTCTGGGTCTACACAGGTCAAAACGGTGATGGAAACTTAACATTTAAAGGAAGATCCAAACCTTCAAGGACAGGAGATAACTGATCCTGATATTTGAACCTGGGTTAGAATACAATAACAGAGTTGGAAGGGACCTTGGAGGTCTTCTAGTCCAACTACCTGCCTAGGCAGGGAAACCTCCACCACTTCAGACAAATAGTTATCCAATCTCTTCTTAAAAACTTTCAGAGTTGGAGCATTTACAACTTCTGGAGGCAAGTTGTCCAACTGATTAATTGTTCAAACTGTCAGGAAATTTCTCCTTAGTTCTAAATTACTTCTCTCCTTGATTAGTTTCCATCCATTGCTTCTTCTCCTGCCCTCAGATGCTTTGGAGAATAGCTTGATTCCCTCTTTTTGTGGCAGCCCCTGAGATATTGGAAGACTGCTATCATGTCACCCCAGTCCTTCTTTTCATTAGACTAGACATAACCAGTTCCTGCAACAGTTCTTCATATGTTTTAGCCTCCAGTCCCCTAATCATCTTTGTTGCTTTTTTCTGCACTCTTTCTAGAGTCTCAACTATACTTTGTGTTTACTTCATACTTTCCAAGCTGTTGGAAAGTCAACCAACTGTTAGATCGAGAGAACACCTTATTTCTCATATCTTTTCCTGTGCTATCTGTTAGTTACACTTCATGCCCACGGGATTTTGTAGATTCATCTCATATTATGTTCTCTTCTAGCTGATTCTGAGGATAAGATTTTTTTAGGATCCAATCTGAGTCATTCAGATGGACTAGAGGTTTAGTCTTCTGAACGTTCGGACTCGTGGTGAAACCCAAACTCAGGGAACTTCTTTCTACCGGGCATTCTGATGAGAGAGAAGTTTCCTGACGATGAGCTCCAGCATGAATCTGAAAACCCAAAAGATTAAACATCTGGTCCCAGTGAACAACCCAGATTGGATCAATCCTACATTATCTTGGGACACGCCTATTTCTTTTCATTCATAATTTTTAAAAAAAATAAGTATGGAAGACACCTAAAAAATTGTAGTACACCTCAAAAAAGATAGCACTTTTTTCACTTTCTACTTAACTTCCACTGGATTTAATCTACTGAAATTTAACAATGGCCATCACATTAATTATCCTTAATAGAAAGATTAAGTCAATAAACATTTAATTAGACATATCCTAGAACATCAGGTGAACTTCTGACCTTGTCAGCTGAAGATGAATAAAGCACTCCTTACTATGGAAGCCACTGGGGCCTAAATAAATCTATGCAAGCCTAAATTATGAGAGACAATTAAGTATAGTGGTTAAGAATTAAAGTAGAAGTCATGAGACCATGAGTTCTAGTTCCACGTTGGGCATGATCTTGTGCCAGTCATTCTTTCTCAGCCCAAGGATGGGGACAATGGTCATCTGCAATAACATCCTACATGTCAATGACTATTTCAGTTTCAACTGCAATAACACACAGGCAATCAATTGAAACAAACTCAAAGTAAATGCACCAAACTTGATTGCAGAAAATACAACTTCAGCAACAGAGTGGTCAATACCCGGAACTCATTACCTGATTCTGTTGTTACATCCTCAAACCCCCAAAACTTTAACCTTAAACTGTCTTCCATGGACCTCATTCCATTCCTAAGACATTTGTAAAGAGGCGTGCATAAGTGCATCAGCGTGCCTACCGTCCCTGTCCTATTATTCCCATTTATTTATACTCATTTATTATGTATATACTTACACCTGATTATACTTATATGTTTATATGTTATGTTCATACTTATGCTTGTTTTCTCATACATGCTTGACAAACAAATAAAAAAATATAAATAAATAGAAAAACTACTTCTGAAATCTTTCCAAGAAAACTAATTCAGGCCAGGCCAGGAGTCTTGAAGGTGCACACACACACCAAAAAAGAGCCCAAATTATACACCTGATGCTTCATTGGAGCACAACCTCAACAAAGAGACAAACTCCAAATCCCAGGGATATTATCCAAGTGCCACCATCTGGTCCTAAAAGTTTCCAAAATATTGCAAATTAGTCATGTTAAAAATCCTACGCAAATGTTAAGGATAACTAGAGAGAAAACAAGCTGAGCATGCAAGTGGACTTACTAAATGTACGTACTTGATATCTCTCAAAATTTCTTTTTCAACGATTTTTCGACAGCCTATAAATCCACTCTTTGTCTTCACGCTATAGCAGATGTTACGAAAAGCGACAGTACTGGGTTTTGTTGAGCTCCAAGACTGATTCTGGATCCCATTTGTATTGCAATCTGCCATCGGGACAATGACTTCTGGGCTCTGAGACATCTTTCTGGATTATATTTATTCCTAGGAAATACAGACGTATTATTTTTCAGAGATTCACTGTCTTTCATTTAATGCTTTATTTTATCATGCAAATAAAAATGTATAAACAATACTAAACCATCAACACAACAGCTGAAAATTATATACCCTGAAAAATTATAAATTAAACTGTTTCAAAAATGTTGGTGATATTATTCAAAAAAATTAGTCCTTTTTTAAATAAAGACTAGTTCAAATGTTAACAATATGCAATTGTGAACAATCCAATGCTATAAATCCGTTGTAGATTTCTGCCTTCTATGATGTAAAAATTATTTCAGGCATTAACCCACAGGATATCAGGATCCTGAATCCTAATATCTCCCAAATACTAAGAATATATCTATATGCATTCTTAACATTGCTTGATTGACCCAGATAAATAAAATATAAAAATAATAATGAAAACTTTATGAAAAAAATATAATTATACATTGGAACTTTGCTTTTTAAACATATCCCCAACATATCCCCATATCCTGGACTTAGTTATTGATTTTTGAAAAAAATTTATATTCTATAAATGAGAAGATGAAGTAATATATTTCCAGAGGTCTAGATTTAACAAGCTTAAAGATTTAATTAATCCCATATCAACGTTAAATGGATTTTATGTGGATTTTAATTATTATTTTCCTTCTGTAATGTTCAGTTTATTTTAAGCCCATATCAATGCTAAATGGATTTATATGGGTTTTAATTATTTTTTCTTTCTATTTATTATGTTCAGTTTATTTGAATCACTAGATGATATACGGCATGTCATTTTAAATAAATAAATAAATAAATACTTGGTGCATGTATAGATAGAGAGAAATATAGTGGGAAGGAAGGAAGGAAGGAAGGAAGGAAGGAAGGAAGGAAGGAAGGAAGGAAGGAAGGAAGGAAGGAAGGAAGGAAGGAA
>BLBF01000056.1:16357435-16378902 GCA_015471245.1 Laticauda colubrina
GAAGGAAGGAAGGAAGGAAGGAAGGAAGGAAGGAAGGAAGGAAGGAACTGGGAAACTATTTTCTACATTGTGGTGTAAAATTTGTTGTCCTTTTTCACTGCCAGAGACAGTGCCACTATGATTCAGCAAAAGTTAATGTTTCTTGGCCTTAAGCAATATAGAGCAAAGTCTAGCAGATGTTAGTTATGTGAATTGGTTTGTGACTACAGTATCTGAAAAATACCTTTTGCCATTCATTCCTACTTATGACTTGACATCCTATAATTAACAGACACTTTGATCTTGATGTCTCAGCACATGGCAAATAGCTGGTCAAGAAAAGGAGATTTTTGATTGAGACTTTTGACTTCCTGACTGACATGGCAATGACCTAAAGTCCTTTTGACATTTATTCTTCTCACGTTGCCAGCAAAAACAAAAATGGAAGCCCTAACCTGCTGTATAAATTTAGAAGCTGAGAGAGAGGTGGGATTTTTGGTAGCTAGGCATTAAATAACATAGGAGGATAGGAAAAGGCAAGGATGAAAGATGAAAAAAGATACCTTTTAGGCTAAGGGGACAGAAGAGAGGAAGCAAAATGAAGACAGATGTGAAAGAGGGAAGAATGATATTGATCTGAAAGCTTGGGGTGAAAATTTTGAGATATTCAGGGAAGTCTCTTTCTCTGCCTCTTTCTTGTATTGGCAAGAAAGTGGGGATACTGAGAAGAAAGCATTTTATGAATGATTCACTGATATTTCATTGAATGTCTATGGAGATTATCACTCATGGTTATCCCAAAGGTGATTTTTCAAGAGGCAACTGGACTTTGTTTTTCCTTGAAGATAATTTGTTTCCTATCCAAGGATCTTTTTCAGTCAGAACTTAAAGAAGCTTCTTGGATGACAAGAGAAAGTCTAAAAACCTGATTCTTTCAAGTACTAGTAGCATAATAGTAAGGAAAGTCATTTGTACTTATTTCTGAGCTGATATGATATCAAGAACAATACTTAAGGCATGAAGATAATTCCATCGTCCCCAGAATTTTCATTTCTAGAGTCCCTCATTGTTTTATGTATTTATTTAAAAAGTTTCTATGGTTACCTATTTTATAACCAACTCTGGGTCACTCTTTGACTTTTACTTATTTAATAACACAAAGCTAATGAGGATGGGAGTAAATAATCACGAAAAGGGAGGATAAAGAATTTTTGTGTTTTTAAAAATTGACATGTACATGTGTAGGAGAAAGAGAGGTAGATAGGTAGATGATAGATAGATAGATAGATAGATAGATAGATAGATAGATAGATAGATAGATAGATAGATAGATAGATAGAATATTTGCATTGATTTCTGAAGTTTCTTATTGCACAGTATTTTCCTTGGCTTGGTTTCTTCAAGATATGCTGAGAACATCCAGAGGACAAAAGATTCATCTGAAAAACACCTTGCTGGAAAAATTAAACAATTAATTAACACATGACAACCATGCCATGGACCAAAAGGAATATTTGGACAATTAGGAAGAGGTAGAATAAAAGTAGTGAAGAAAAGAGAGGTGACAAAATCAAAAAGCAAAGAAATATCGAGACTTGTGCATGGATAAACATGCTTCAGTTCCCTTTCAGCTCTAAAACCAAAGGATCCTCTATTCTCAAAATGTAGACAGTAAAGTACTAATGAAATATTAACCCCAGGAGGTGAAATTAAAACAAAAGCAAATTGCAACAGTGTGACCAGCAACCAGTAAAGGTCCGTTGTGCATCAGCAATACTTATTTCCAAATTGATTCATAAAACTGTATTCTGAAACAGCTATTTTTCTGTATGGAAAGGTTTCGCCTTTGTGCTCAACAGCCCCCATTAGCCTTTCCGAGCATAGAATTGTACAGACAGGATGCCGCCAACGAAAGGCTTTGATTTCTTAACATAAGGAGTCAATCTCGGAGCCCCAGATGCACACATGGGAAAAGCCAAAAACACAACACACACACACACTCACACACACAAAGAGCTACATAACACATCAGAGAGACCCATATACTTACTTTGTGGGATTCATCTGGTTGGCTTGTGTGAATGGTATTAGCGCTCCGTAACCACCTTTGGTTTTAAGCAAATAAATGATTTCTGCCAGGCATAATCCCTTGAATCAGACGCAGCTCCATGAAAGCTTCTGCTGCAAAGCCTGTCTGAGTCTTTAAAGTGCTATTAAGACCCTTTGTGTCTTTTTGATGCTAGGGATGAATAAAAACTGCCTTTCTGGAAATGGCTGATGCTACAGGAGCCTAAATTGTAAGTCTCAACAGCCCAGGGTATGTCTAAAATTTTAAAGGTACTGTGAGATTTGGAGACATTTCATTTCTCCCTTAAACATATGATGCAGGTTGCAGGTTTTTAAAAAATGCCCTGAATTGATTTTAAATGGATTTATTAAAAGTGATTTATATACCTTTCCAGATGCAGTAAACTCTATTCTGATATTCTTTTGATAGAGTCTTAATATAAACCTAATGCATGGGGTGTTCGGGATAGTTTTACACTATACGTCTATTCAAATCTTCTTGGAAGGCAAGAAGAACACAGATGATCTTGTTAATAAATCAGCCTAAATAGATCCAAATTATTGACACAGGGAAGGAAAGGAAGGGGGAGCACTTGGCCCTTGTGATAACTAGTTGCACTTTAATATTGGATTCACATTCCATAATATGCCTAGCTTCCTCTTCTGGTAGCAGTAACAGTGGGAGGCTTTTCAAAATATTGTGGGAAGATAATTCCATGTTTTTATTCTAGTTGCTTTTATAAAATTATAAATGGAAAGACAGTTAGGCTTTTCAAAATATTGTGGGAGGACAGTCCCATGTTTTTTATTATAGTTAGCTTTTTTAAAAAAAATGGAGGACAATTAAGTTTTAATCAGGTCCTAAGGAACTTGTTGCATTTCTTCCAGATTTTAAGGGCATCAGAATTAGTCCTTTAAAAAGAAAAAAACAGCTTGATTTTTTAAAATATTTACTGCATTAAAAATTATTTTTTTATTATTATTCTGTTTGATATTTTGTTATTATTCTGTTTGATCAGCTAGGGTTACTATTCAATAAGATTAAATATTGGTTAGAATCATTATCATTTATTAAATTTATTGGCTGCCTGACATCCGGTGACTCCTAACTGTTATAGGTCACCACTTGGTCAGTTTTATTCCAATCTCTCTGTTTTATACATAACTGCAATTTTCAAGTTCCTCCTGTTTACAGTTACGTCTTTTGAATTTGACCATTGCAAGTTCTAAGAACATTTGGGTACTTTGCTGTGAGAATCTATTATGAACATTCCTATCCTACTTAGAAGAGTTGATATTTATTAAAAAAAAAAAAAAAAAGAGCATTGAGTTTCACTCACACAAGATAGGAACTAACATTATCAGCGGAAAACAACTGTAAGGAAATCCACAAATGCTGTTGCTAACAAGGACCATTTCTTTCTGTTCTTTCATTTCTTTTTTTATTCATGCAAACAACTGAGAAGTTGGAACCGAAACAAATAAACAAACAAACAAAACTCATCTATCACAAAGGAAACAGGGGAGAAAAAAAATACCCAGATGCCCATTTTGGACTTACCTTCAATGAATGTAAGAAACAACAGAAGCAGCAGGAAAATAAAACGAGGTGTTCACAGTGCATCTGGGGCTAAATTATGCCACTTGCAGGCCTTTGTACAGCTTTCAAAAAGGCACCCACTGGGGCCTGACTGGGGCATCCAAGAAACTCTTTTGTACAACAAAGAGAAACCAGTGAGTTTCTTCTCTCTTTCAATTCAAGCAATTCCTTTTGCACAGCTTCAGTTCATCCCTCCCCCTTCCAACTGCAATTAAGGGAGGGGTGAAAGGTCTGCGTTAGGGAGGGACTAGCACCAAAGAACATTTTCGCCTGACTCTGTTTCAGTGGCTGATAATACTTCAAGCCCAAAGGAACTCCATGGATATTTTCACTGTGCACCCAGATCCCCATTCTAAATATGTAGAGAAAAGCTCCAGAGTCATCTAGGCTACCCACAAAGTTCATGCCCATGTGAGAAAAATTAAGGATAATGCTTAGGCAAATGTATTTCCTCACTGCCTCCAGCTCTGTTCAAATATTACTGTAAAGGGAGTAAACATGCAATAGATCCAGGCCTCACCCAAATCCCTACGCTGTAAGCTTAAAAGAAGACGAACAAAGAAGGCCACACATTCTGGGCTGCCAATCCAAGATGAAAAATGTTCTGTTCTGAGAAGAAAGGTACGCGAGACCGGTGTTCCAACAAACACTCTTTATTATAACAACTCAGTGACTTGTAACAGAACATTTGCCGAAGCCGCGGCAGCCCTTTTTGTAGCGGCTGCTCGCTGCTTGCGGCCAATAACAGTTCTTTAAGCTTTCCCACCTTTAGGTGAGCCAATTACAATGGTACTTTATTATCCAGTCCTATTGCGGCCTGCTCGGTCAATCAGATTTAGGTATTTGGAGTATTCTAATTTCTATACACAACACCCCTCCCCTCTTGATTTCGTCCAACGTGCGTAATGTAGATGGGGCTTTTGCGGGTCCTACTTGACCTGCGCAGTTCAGTCTCAGCATGGTCTTCCATCGGTTTGGTCAGGATCGCCTTTTCTCCGCATCTTCTTCATGGAACCTCCTGGAAGGGTGAGTCAGCCTTGCTGCTCCCGCCTGGGTTTCTCGGGCTGATTGAGTTGGCTCTGCCGCTCCCTCCTGGTCTCTCCAGGTTGGTCGAGCTGGCCTGGCTATCTCCTTCCTGGAAGGCCTCGCCTCGCTTCCCTGCTACCAGTTCTCTTCTCCAGAGGTCATCTATGGGTAAGTGCTCTTTTTGTCTTACCGGGAGGTCTAATTCAGGTTTATGTTGTGTCTTTTGTTGTGTTATTGGTGGTTCATCTCTCCCCTTTTTATTATTTTGTGTTCCCCCCCCCTCCTTGGTTGTTTTTGGATTGTTTGTTGGGGGTAGTATTTGCGGCGGTGCTTCGGAGCTAGGTAGGTTAGTATTGTGTTCCAATGTCCTAGAGCGCAGCTGGTTGATGTGTCATTTCCATGTTCTACCGTCGTCTAGTGCAAGCCGGTATGACTGGGGCCCTGTAATTTGTGTAACTGTGGCTGGAAGCCATAATGGCTCCCTGGTAAGATTTTTGGCGTAAACTAGGTCTCCAACGGAAAAGGAGCAATATTTACTGGAGGAGTCAGGGTTTTTTTCAGAGGTGTAGGTGGGGTGTAGCCTATCTAGGTAGGAACACAATTTTCTACCCATGAGGAGTTCTGCTGGGCTTTTGTTAGTGGTTGTGCTCGGGGTGATATGCTGAATTGTTAACAGTTTGTTTAGTCTATCTTGGATGTCCCCCATGTCCAGTTTGTCTAGGGCTTCTTTTGTATAACGAACCATGCATTCAGCTCATCCATTTGAAGCCAGATGAGCCAGCACAGTTAGGGCATGTCAGATGCCTTGTGCAGCTAGGTATTGTTCAAAAGCTAAGGCAGTAAACTGGGGTCCATTGTCAGACACTACTACATCTGGCAGTCCATGTGTAGCAAAAAGTTTGTTCAATTGTTTTATGACTGTTTCAGTAGTTGTGGACGCCATAAGAATAACCTCTAGACAGTTTGAATAAGCATCAACAATTATCAAATATGTGTTCCCTTTCGTTGGCCCAGCAAAATCAAAATGGAGTCTCGACCATGGACCTCTGGGAGTTTCCCATTCCAGGACTGGTGCAAGAGGGGGGGTAGGCCTTGATTTCTGGCAGTCATGGCATGTTGCCACCCATTTTTCAATGTCTTTGTCCAGCCCTGGCCACCAGACATAACTCCTGGCCAAGGCTTTCATTTTTACTATGCAACATGCACAACACTTCCTCCTGCAATTTTGTGGGAATTACCACCCTGACTCACCTCAGTATACAACCCTTTTCAATGGACAGTTCAGTCTGCCGGGTGCGAAAAGGTTTAAAAGTCTCACCTTTATCCTCATCCAGCCGGCCCTTACCTACCCAATGCAGGATTTGAGCTGCCAGCCGGTCTTTTGCAGTAGCTTTAACGACGTCTGCTGCGGTTAGTGGCAGATTCGGCCATGTCTCGATCTGAAGAGTGGGGATGGTGGGAGTTGGGTTGCCTTCCTTGTCGGGCAGCGGGGAACGGCTTAAGGCATCCGCATGGGTGATGGTTTTTCCTGGGCGATGGATGGGTGTATAATTGTATGCAGCAAAGAATTCTGACCATCTCGTCATTCTTGGCGATAGGATGTTTGGGGTTGGTTTGTTCCCTGCCAGAATTCCTAGCAGGGGTTTGTGGTCTGTGATAATAGAAAATGTCCTACCATATAGGTATTCATGGAATCTCTTGATGCCTGCTATGATTGCGAGGGCTTCTCGGTCAAGTTGGCTGTAATTCCTCTCAGATTTTGACAGCGTTTTGGAATAGAAGGCGATTGGTGCTTCTCTGCCATCTGGTAGCCTGTGGCTCAGTATGGCACCGATTCCAAAAGGCGATGCATCACAGGTGACCGTCAGTGGCAGGGTGTTACTGTATTGTGTAAAAACAGTTTTGAATGTTAATAAGTCCTTAATGTTTTGGAATGCTGCTTGTTCTCGGTGGCCCCAATTCCAGACAGTTTTTTTATCTAATAGCCGATGTAATGGCTCTGCTACGGTTGCCTTTTGGGACAGGAAGACATTGTAGAAGTTAATGAGACCTAAGAATGCCTGTAAGTCTGTTTTGTTCTTAGGCCTGGGTGCATCTTTAATTGCTTTTATTTTCTTTTCAGTGGGCTGTATCCCTTTCTCATGTATAAGGTAGCCTAAGAATTTGACTTGATTGGTGGCTAGTTGACATTTTTCTCTTTTGACTTTAAGCCCTGCTTCCCTGAATCTTTGCAAGACTTCTCTCAGTCTATCTTCTAATTGGTGTTTGTTTTTTGCTGATACTAATACGCCGTCAAAATAGGGAACGACCCCTTTTAGTCCATTTAGAAGGTGCTCCATTAGGCTTTGGAAAACGCCTGGGGCAATGTTAACGCCAAATTGAAGTCTGTTGCATTTGAATGCCCCTCTGTGCGTGACTATAGTCTGTGCTTCTGCAGTTTTGGGGTCAACTGGCAGCTGTTGATATGCTTGCGCGAGATCAAGTTTCGCACATTTTTTTCCTCCCCCTAATGAATGCAACAGATGTTGAACTACTGGAACAGGGTACATGCTTTGCTGGAGTGTATGGTTGAGGGTGGCCTTACAGTCACCACAAATGCGTACTGACCCATCTGATTTGACAGGAGTCACAATAGGAGTTTCCTACCTGGCATAGTCGATTGGCTCTAACACCCCTTGTGTGATGAGTTTGTTAAGTTGCTCATCTATTTTCAGCTTTAAGGCAAAGGGAACACATCTGGCTTTGAGCCTGATGGGAGCTATCTTAGGGTCTAGGCTGAATGTTATAGGGGTCCCCTTGTACTTGCCTAGGGTCCCGTCTAATATGTCCTGGAACTCTTTCAGCAGGCTCTCCTCCCAATCGGTCTCGGCGACGCTGTTGATTCCTGTCACTCCAATTCCCAGGGGCACAAACCACTCAATTCCCAGCAGGCTAGGGCGATCACGGTCGATGATTGTCAGAGGAAATACTTCAGTGTGGTTTTTGAATTCTATTAGGAAATGTCCAAGACCCACTACCAGGATTCAGTTTCCCTGGTAATCTTTGAGTATTAGGCTTTGCTGTTCCAATTCTCTTTGCTTGATGTCTGGTATCAGATTTTTGATGGTGTTCCATGATACCATTGACAAGTATGATCCAAAGTCTACTTCCATTTCACAGGGCTTTCCTTCAATTTTTCCATTTATTCGGACCTTTTTTGCATTTGCTGCCCTGGCATTTCCTATGATTATTGTTTGGTGTGTTTCTTCTCTGTCATTCATTCGCTGGCTTCTGTTCTCTCGGCTCCATCAGCTTCCGGCTTGTCTATCTCTGTTTCTTGGGGGGGGGGGGCGGGGGTGCTGCCGCATCTTTTTGTACTGTAGCTCTTTTTGTTCCAGCAGACCCTTGCAATGTGCCCCGGTTTCTCACAAAATCTGCAAATGGCATTTAGGAATCTGCATTCAGAGCGCGGGTCATCCCCTCCACATCCAGCACACTGGAATTCTCACCTCCTTCCTCTTTTTTTCTGCCATTTTCTTTCTGACTGAAGCCTATGTATTGTCATCACTGGTGTCGCTCGGGGAGTCGAGGTCTTCATGGTGGGCAGTCGCAGTGGGTTGTTTTTGTTTTCCTTCCACCTTCTTTTCTCGAGTTTGGTTCTGTGATTCTGGATTCGTTGAGTTCATTTGGCGCATGGTGGCTGTGGATTTCTTGGCTGCTTCAGCGGCAGTGGCTTCTGCAATGGCCTCAGCCACTGTGATAATTGGTCTGTTTAGTAGCTTGCTTTGGAGTGTAGCGTCCTTCAACCCAAGGTCCACGTAGTCTCTCATGGCTTCGTCCATGTTGAGAAATTCGCAGGCTCCTCCGATATCTCTTAGGGCTAGTACAAAATCTCTGATGCTCTCATCTTCTTGTTGATCTCGCTTATAGAATTTGTGCCTTTTAATAAGATTGGAGACCACAGGAGCATAATGGGCTCGTAGCATTCGGTTTAATTCTGGCCATGCCATTTGTTTTACGTCCCACGGTTTGGCTAATGCCTGGGCCATTTTGAAGATGGCAGGGCCACAGTAAATGAGGAATACGGCTCTCTTCCTCTGGTCGGTTATTTCTTGTAGCTCATTGCTTTCTAGAAACATTAGGAAGCGGTCAGTGTATGACTCTCAATTTTCTTCGGCTGGGTTGAACGGTGCGGGTGGCACATTGTTACCGGCCATTTTGGTTGCTTGGTTCTTGTTGCCACGTGCTTCGGTCTTGCTCTTCTATGACAATCCCATCCTCGTCGTGAGTGTTCTGTTCTGAGAAGAAAGGTACGCGAGACCAGTGTTCCAACAAACAGCTCTTTATTATAACAACTCGGTGACTTGGAACAGAACATTTGCCGAAGCCGCATCAGCCCTTTTTATAGTGGCTGCTCACGGCTTGCGGCCAATGACAGTTCTTTAAGCTTTCCCGCCGTCAGGCAGGCCAATTACAATGGTACTTTATTATCCAATCCTATTGCGGCCTGCTCAGCCAATCAGATTTAGGTATTTGAAGTATTCTAATTTCTATACACAACAAAAAAGAATGTAGATCTGTTTTGGGGAAAACACCCAACCACCCAACCATCATGAAGAGTTTGTTTGGAAAGCAGAAGAACATTTCCATTTATAACCTGCTGTTTCAAGAATCGCAATTCCTTCGTTCCTATTGCACAGGTAGCAATCCCTATGCAATGAATTATAAAACAAGAGACAAATACAGAATAACCAGGTGCATTGTGATCCAGTGCCAATAGGGTATAGATATTATACTATACTAAATAATATATTATATAATAATATAATGCAATGCAATGCAATGCAATGCAATGCAATGCAATGCAATGCAATGCAATGCAATGCAATGCAATGCAATGCAATGCAATGCAATGCAATGCAATGCAATATAATATAATATAATATAATATAATATAATATAATATAATATAATATAATATAATATAATGCAATATAATATAATATAATATAATGAAATATAATATAATGCAATATAATATAATATAATGCAATATAACATAATATAATGCAATATAATATAATATAATGCAATATAATATAATATAATGCAATATCGTATCGTATCGTATCATATCATATCATACCATATCATACAATACAACACAACACAACACAACACAACACAACACAATATAATATAATATGGTATAGATAATAGAGGTACATTGAAGAACCTGTGGTGATCCAGGTCATGCCACAAAGGCAACACAGTCACATAAATAAGAAAAGTCCCTTTAATACCTCAGACTTCGCCCCCAATCCAGTTACCTTTGGCTGGAGAAAAAACTCTTCCAAAAACAGTCTTTAAGTGGAGGAAATTCAATCTGAAAACAAAGTACAAATAAACTGTAAATAAAAATCCACAAAAAACCACGCTGCAGCAATTAAGGAATAAGGAATTGCAGGCTTCAAAGGCCAACAAAACACACACAGTTGGGAAGACGCCAGGAATACAGATAAGCCACAACAATACCAGATAAATTCACGATTTGCTCCCAACAGCTTGCTGGGTGTAGCTTCCCTTTTTAAATACTGTATTCCCAGCTGCAGCTAATGAAGGGAATCAGGGCCCTTTCCTCCTTCATAAGCCACGCAACTCACATTGCTTCCTTCTCCATTCCTCCCTGCGTGCCCAAGGATGAAGAGGGGGTGGGCCTGGATCTTCTTCTGAATTCCCTCTGCCTTGTTCTACCTCTCCCTGGCTCTGCCCAGCCAGACTTTGCCTTTCCCCAGTTTCTTCCACAGCCAACGGAGCCACATTCCCACTCCCTGTCAGCTGCTCGGCTTCCTCCTCCAAGTCAGATTCTGACAGGGGCATGACAGACACATGGAGACTACCAACTGTGTGAAACATATAGTGATCTTATCACTATCACCAATTCTTCAATTATTTTTGGTGCACTACATGAGTCATGCTTTAAAAGTTGCATTGCTATGAGTATGTTCTGATAGACATAAACAAGACTAGGGAAGATTTCTACCTGAAAAGCTGGAGAGCCTTTTGTAGACTTATAAGATCTACCAAAAATAATAGTGAGTTTGGTACCATTTTAATACCTGTTTTCTATTCTGTTATAGGAAAGTAGTAATTTCACAGTGTAGTACCTGAGCATTGAGATATATAATAGTAAATTCAATACTTTACTATACTACTTGGGCCAATGTAGCTCCAGCATTTATCTAATCCCTCAGATTCAGTCATTTCTGCATTAGGAGGGAGGCCAAATTCTGCACATGTGCACATGTGCACACACACACACATATGCGCACACAACACATAGAGTCAGTATTAGGGCTTTTTGGTGCTCAATGATGGCACGAAAATGCCCTAATATCCTTTATTTTCTACCATATCTGGAGCATGATCTTCATGATGTCCCCAACCCATACCGAAACAGCTTAAAATGGCTGTACAATGTTCCAATACTAAACAGTAGGGAGTAGGAATGAGTTTCCAGAGGAAAAAAATAGCAGACTACACGAACCAGGAGCATTACTCAGTTGACCCTGAGGACAGAGATAAACCTCCAAGTAGTCTCAACGACCCTCTAAAAGGATGCAAATGACCAGTTGTCTGCAAGGAATATAAATTCCATTCCCCACCATCCAATCAGAGCTGAGGAAGCTTCTTGGATAAGAAGTGAAACGTATTCAAAAGAAAAAACAAGAAAATCCAGTTGTCTCCTGAAAAAGCATCTTTGGGATAACCATGACCTGGATGACTGAGAATCCCTACAGATTTTTTCCAATGCTATAGTAGCATTTTTCCCTTAAGGAGAGAATACATTTTGCTGTGGGCACAATCCAACGTATTTCACCAACATTTTGGTTATATGATACCCCTCCCTCCTCCAAGGGAGCAGGATCAACTCAATACCTCAGTGTTTTAGAGTGGGGTTCTGCTCTTTGTATCATGAGTAAAGACACTCATTCTCATAAATAACTACATTCAGGCACATTATATGACACAACCACTCATATAATTACAATTGCTAGCCTGCTCTTTTGCAACACGTGCCAAATTGAGTTCAGCTGGTTTGTACCTTGAGACATTCTCTCTCATAATAATTATATTCCAGGCATTAATGCATGACAATTGCTCATATAGCCATAAAAACAGATAGATAGGCAATAAAAAACCTTGTAGAAGGTACATGAAAGTATTGGAACTTTACATCAAATGTGTTTGCAGGTTTTTAGGTTGTGTTTACAGAGGTTTCCTTTCCAAGATGTGATTTAGATAAGGAATTTTTTTTTGAAGTTCTGCCCAGTATATGTTTGATACTTATTTGAAGCATTATTTGAAAAAGGAAAAAAAAATAATGCATGGAAGGAGTTGAAAGTAGTTTTGGTTTTTGGATTCACTACAGATAATGTAGCCCTTCCCTTCCTGTTCCTTCATCCAGGGAACTCATCTACATACAAAATCATATATTCAGATGGGAACAAATCTAAGACTGTAAGATTAAATTTAAATACTGTGATGGAAATTGTACAGGGGCAATTTCAATGGAACAAGAATATTAAGTTCACGTGGAACTTTTATACTTAGAGAGCATTGGTATAAAATGTTTTATGACTGATATGTTACCATTGCTAAAATAAGTACTACTTTTTCTCTAAAATGCTAGAGATACAATCAACAGATTAGATTCTTCTTCCATATGTCTGCTCCATATATAAAATGCCCGCAGTCACATATATGAGATGGGTGGCTATATTAATTAATTTAATGTCATAAAGCTCAGGCATATTGGAAATTAATTCATGGTTGAATGGAACAAATGTTGAAATTGTAATCTTATTGTAACCTGAGATACTTTTACTAAACTTCTCCAATCCCCACTTTTCTTCGAAATACACTGAACTGGCATCATACATAATAACAACTGCAAGGATTTTGTGATTTTTTTATTGGAATTTTTTTTTTAATCCCCTCTATGGAAGAATGGCTAATTAAATTGTGGGGCTATGTTTCCGTGTCTAGAATAACTTCATATCTAAATAGTAAATAGTATTCAGTCTATAATCTAGAATAGAATATCTTGATTCCCTCTTTTTTGTGGCAGCCCCTGAATATTGGAACATCACTATTATTGTCACCCTTAGTCCTTCTTTTCATTAAATTAGACATACCCAATTCCTACAGCTGTTCTTCATATGCAACCATTCTACAATCTACACTTACTTGGAAAACCTTTTTGGATAATAACTCGATACATGGAAATGAATCACATGCCAAATCTGAGTTTAGAATTTACATTCTAAATGGACTCACAGCTTACACATTTACAGTACTTTTATGTATTTGTATTACTTTTTTTTTCTTCATACAGATTTTAATCATTTTTATTGTAATGGTGTATTAGTATCTATTGTGTGACATTTTCGATCTGCTGGTTGTTTATGATTCACTAACCCGATGTTCTGTTGCTTAATTTTCCCCTTCTTTTCAATATTCTGTTTTCTTTTAAATGTATATTTATTTCACTTTTTTTCTTTTATATTGGAAATGTAATAAAAATAAATAAAAATCAATGTGTCACATGACTCTAAACTTTTCTCTTTTTCATTTCAATACTATACTGAAATTTAGTTTTTACCTTGAAATACACATTGTTGTCTATTACAAAGATCTACCATTAGTGTTGCATATGCCCACTCTGGTGTAAATAATAGTATGTGTACAGACTCATACCTTCCTAAGGATTCAGGGCAGATATACTTCTCTCCTATAAAGTGACATAATGTATTCTTATTACAATCTTATTCATAAATATTTGTTACAAGCTCTTCTGATGCTAGAATAGCATGTACTTCATGACACCATCAAGCAAGTAACATATGTAGTTCAATGGTGGGATTCAATTTTTTTTACTATGGTTTTGTGGCCGTGGCTTGGTGGGCGTGGCAGGGGAAGGATAGTGTAAAATCTCCATTCCCTCTCCAGTCCTGGGGGAAGGATACTGCAAAATCCCCATTCCCTCCCCACCCCACTAACCTGCTTTCCAGCTCCCTTCTCCTGTGCAGAGCAACCAAAGAAGACCCAGCTAATCAGCTGGGACTCGGAAGGCAAAGAATAGATGGGAGGAGGGCCATTCAGAGGTGGTATTTGCCGGGCCTCCAAACTACTCAAAATTTCTGTTAACAGTTCTCCAGAACTGCTGAATATCACCTCTGATGTAGTTGGCATCATGTTGTTTGATGCAAATATATAAATTACATAATTTGCAGGACAGCATCCTGATGCATACTGTATGTCACAATTTACCCACTTTTCCGGCTCCCTAACAACACCTGTGGTGCATTCCCACCTCACCCTGTTGCACAAAGTCTCAAAAAAAGTCTCAAAATCAGCATAAATGATTCCAAGGAGTACAGACTTTGTTCAATAGTATCTACTTTGGAGGGGACTGGGAGCTTATAAAGCAAATTAAAAACAAATGAAACTATTTTAACATGCTATAAAAACATCTCCAAGCATCTTTTCTGGTGGACTGACGAACAAAAAAAGAATAAAATATAATCGACTGATACATTACCTTCTTAACCTTAACAATAAGGTCATTGTTAATGGGTGCTCCATCATGGGAGTTTTTCAAGAAAAAAAATTGGACAACCATTTCCCCAAAATGATGTAAGGACTCCTTGGGCAGGGACTTGGACTAGAAAACCTTCAAGATCCCTTCTAGCCTTAAGATTCTTTCATACAATAAGACAACACAGAGCCTCAATTGAATTCATTCCCTCCCTGCACCCATCGTATAACCACTTTGCCAAGTGCTTATCAGAGCAAATTAGTGTTAACTTCCTCCAATTCTTGCTTTATAGGAAATCCCAGTTTTAAACAGTGTTTATCACTGCCAAAACATCAATATTTTGCCATGCATGGAAGAGTCTGTCTCATTCTGTCTTGCAGCTACTGAAACCGATCTACATGACATACCTGGGAAAGGGATCAAAATGTATGATTGCCAAAGGAAACAAGCAAACCGCCAATAAGACCATTACAGAAACACCAGTTCTCTCTCTCTCTCTCTCTCTCTCTCACACACACACACACACACACACACTTTTTTCTTTCTTCTTTTCTATAATAGGTAGGGGATTTGTAATTCTGCAGGAAAATGAAGGCTGCAGAAGACTGCCCAGAGATGATGGCTGAGACAATCTTCTATGAAAATCTTCAATCTTTTCGAAAGGGTGAAGAGCTGTTAGCATCATATGAGCATGGTAGACTTGCAGGCAAGACAACACACCCATTCCTGTGTGGTGAGAAAATAAATCTAACAAACACAATGAAGGTGACACCTCAACTTTTGGACTTGAATTTTCAGAGTCTTTGGACTTGACAGAGTCAAATCCAGTTCATTTTCTTGCCTAATCCCATCAGACCCAAAATGTCTCTGGCGAGTCTATTGTCTTTCCATCTAAACCAAAGAAGAGAAGCCTTCTCAAAACCATAGAAATGGTGGTAGACTTTAGGAGAAACCCTCTCATGCTACCACCTCTTACAATACTAGACAACACAGTATCAACAGTAGAGGCCTTCAAATGTATAGGTTCTATCATATCACAAGACCTAAAATGGACGTCTAATATCAAAAACATCATCAAAAAAACACAACAAAAAATGTTCTTTCTGCACCAACTCATAAAGCTCAAACTGCCCAAAGAGCTGCTGATACAGTTTTACAGAGGAATTATTGAGTCTATCATCTGCACCTCTATAACAATCTGGTTTGGTTCTGCAACCCAACAGGACAGACACAGACTTCAGAGGATAATTAGGACTGCAGAAAAAGCAATGACTCCCCACCTGCCTTCCACTGAGGAAGGACCTGTATACTGCACGAGTCAAAAACCTGTATACTGCACGAGTCAAAAAGAGGGCTGTGAAAATATTTACAGACCCCTCACATCCTGGACATAAACTGTTTCAACTCCGTCCCTCAAAACGACGCTATAGAGCACTGCACACCAGAACAAGACACAAGGACAGTTTTTTCCCAAACTCCATCATTCTGTTAAACAAATAATTCCCTCAAAACTGTCCAACTATTTACAAAATCTGCACTACTATTATCATTAATCTCATCACTCTTTATCACCCATCCCCTCCCATTTATGACTGTATGACTGTAACTTTGTTGCTTGTATCCTTATTTATATTGACTGTTTCCTAGTATGATTTGATTGCTTATTGTACCTTATGACGATTATTAAGTGTTGTACCTTTTGATTCTTGACAAATGTATCTTTTCTTTTGTGTACACTTAGACCATTTGCACCAAGACAAATTCCTTGCATGTCCAATTACTCTTGGACAATAAAGAATTCTATTCTATTCTATTCTATTCTCTTCCCACTACTCACAATACAGCTCAAGGATCAGTGGTGGGATTCAAAAATTTTTTACCATCAGTTCTGTGGCCGTGGCTTGGTGGGTGTGGCAGGGGAAGGATACTGCAAAATCTCAATTCCTTCTCCACTCCTGGGGGAAGGTTAATGCAAGATCCCATTCCTTCCACACCCCGCTAACCTGCTTTCCAGCTCCGTTCTCCTGTGCAGGGCAACAAAGGAAGACCTAGACAATCAGCTGGTACTCAATGGGAGGCAGAGAATACATGGGGGCAGGGCCAGTCAGAGGTGGTATTTGCTGGTTCTCTGAACCACTCAAAATTTCTGCTTCTGGTTCTCCAGAACTGGTGAGAACTTGCTGAATACCACCTCTGGTCTTGTCTTGTAATCCCATCTAAACCAAAGAATAGAAGCCTTCCCACTACTCACAATACAGCACAAGGATGCTGCAAACATCTTCCAAGTGTCTAAAGTGCAGTCACATGACTGTGGGTACAGGAGAACCATCGAAACTTCAGTTCCAGATTGTAACTCCTCTTTTTGGGGGTCGGTTGTAACTTCAAGCATTAGCATCATTTTTAAAAGCCATGGTATTGCCTTTATCTCATCTCTAGTCCAGGAGCAAGATGGACTTAGACTTTCTTTAACTATATCGCTGCCAAGTAATATTTTCTCCCTTCTTTTGACACCCTCCAAGGGCAGCCTCCAAGCATATAAAATCTGTTAGACTTTGTCATCATTGACCTGGAAGGGCAAAAAGGATTGCAGTGTTGAAAAACTTAAGTAATGAAGGAAGGATGGGATCTTATGTGTCACGCCAGGGTCGTTTTCTGCCAACTCAGGAATGAGTGGGTTGTCCTTTGACCAAGTAATTAAGGAAAGGCTGTAAGATTATTGACTTGACTTTTTTCACTTCCCATTTCCAACTATTTATTTAACCATCAGTATCATTATAGAATAAGACAAGACGAGAAGCAATGGCTGGAAACTAATCAAAGAGTGAAGCAATCTAGAATTTCTTAACAGTTAGAATAATTAATCAGTGGAAGGACTTGCCGCCAGAAACTCTGGGTGCTCCAACACTGCAAGTTTTAAAGAAGAGATTGGACAACTGTTTGTCTGAAATGCTATAGGGTTTCCTGCCTGAGCAAGAGGTTGGACTAGAAGACCTCCAAAGTCCCTTCCAACTCTGTTATTCCATTCTGTTCCGTTCCGTTCCATTCCATTCCATCCCATCCCATCCCATCCCATCCCATCCCATCCCATCCCATCCCATCCCATCCCATTATTTTATTTTGTTCTGTTCTGTTCCGTTCCATTCCATTCCATTCCTCTATTCTATTCTATTCTATTCTATTCTATTCTATTCTCCCATGAGCTGTTCAGAGCATCCAGTAGTGAGAGGTGCTTCAGTCTCTGCATGTCTAGGCTGGGCTTAATTTGTGGAACGCTCCTCCTCCATGGGATTCCTCCCCAGCGTTCCCCAGTTTTGGCTCATCCTCGTGAGAGATAGGCAGTGCTTGTGATTCTTCCTTGGCCGAAAGAGGAAAAAATATTTCCTTGCTAGCAGGTTTGAAAGTTAATCAGCTTGTCTTTACAGTCCTTTAGCCTTCTAATCGCATTGCGATCTCTCGACGTTGGCTCGCATTACAGAGATCGCTCGCATTATAGGGAAGCACCAATTCGTGCCCCAAAGCAGTGGGAGGCTTTGACGCTGCTCCGCACACCCTCCCCACAACCGTTCTTTCTACCCCTGTCATTCCGAGAGAGTGCCACAGAGTTTATTTTACCCGAACAGCGGCGTGAGCTCTTTGCTCCCAACAGAGTCGTATCACTTTCCTTCCCCCTCTGAATGTCACTTGGGGTGGAGGATTCAAATGCTTAGTGCCTGATACCCTTTCCCGCCGTTTAGCCTTATAGGAAAAGCCATCGGAAGTTATTCCTTCACACGGAGGGAGTTTGCTACTGGGGAGCACACCAAAAGATTAACAGCCAGAGGCCATCTTTTCTTACAAGACCTCGTGGCCGCGCATCTGTATTCCATTTCATGGTGTGTGAGATAATTCTGTCCCAAGCAGAGGTTCCCTTCAGGAACACTGGGGACCATTATACCCTCGTCTTGGTCTTTTTCTACATTCGAGGCTATTCTTATAGTTAAACTGTTGGCTTAACCCTCACAGCCCAATCAACCCAGCGGCACAACAGCAAGCACCTAGACCTGTGTCCGCCTCTGCAGGGAAGCTGTTGAAGTCCTCTACCCGTATCAATCTGGGCCTTAAGCATTCACAATTTGTTTGGTGTTTGGTTTCTCAGCACTTAACATTGTGCCACTTAATTAATATTCATATCCATATTGATATATAAATATATATATATATGACGAACTCTATATAACCACTATATATTATATATAACTCTATATAACCACTCTAACCACTATATATTAGTGGTTATATAATAATAATAATTTTCTCTTCAGTATAATGTTTTAATATCAATAAAATATTATTACTGAGATATGATTCATTATAGATAGGTATTATTAAAAAAAAAGAGGAAAGGGGACAATAAAAACATCATCAGGGCAACTGGTCTGTCCTCAGATTAGGCCCTTGGGCAACCAACCGCCTTCACAGTATTGCATTGTATAACAAGCATACTGCAATTCCAACTTCAATCGAAATGGCAGATGGTAGAAGCTCTCAGACCTCATCCTTGAAGGTCAAAGCCAAATCTCAGCACAAACCTACGCAGGCTAAAGGGAATTCTAAAACTTCAGAAAGGGATGCCATCAGGCGCCATAAAGCTTTACAAAAACAGATAAGTACACACGGGAGGCGCACAAGGTCTCACAGGACTTCCCCTCCTCCAGTCCAGGTCCATCTACCTCTTCCCACCCTCCTCCCCCCCTAGATCTCTCCCTCTCATCCAGGTGCAGCTTGACTCCCCAAGGCCAACAGGCCCAAGTATTTGGGACACCGACCAAGGTACGTTCACTCCTAGCTCCCGAAGCTACATTCACTCCTACGGCTGCCGGTCTTTGTCAGGATGACATTCTTCCAGAGGAAGTTCCAGAGAGGATGAAGGCCTGGATGGAGCTGGCAATCCACCAGGGAATCGCAGCAGGTCTTCAACATGCAGTTATGACAAGGAAATATCCTGTGATTATGATTCCCAATCGCTGAGGTCGTTGACCAGATCAGAGCAACACTATATCCAGGTACATTTACAAGGGGAGGTCCCCCTCCAAGGGCTGACTGAGGAGGAGGAGGAGGAGGAGGAGGAGGAGGAGGAGGAGGAGGAGGAGGAAGTGGATCAAATTGATCAAATGGAAGACATTGAATCAGGATAAATACATGACAGCGAGCCCCTGTCAGAAGCAGACCCCTTAGAAAGGGGAATGTCTGAGGATAAGGGCCTTGTTCCTGACCAACCTGTTTTTATGGGCTTATTCCTCCCATAACTTTTCAGATCTCTCTTGTTTAAGACAAAAATATTGCACGCCTAAACAAGTCGACCCCTTCTACCACTCCAACTTCTTTGGAAGAAGGACCAGAAGATCTAATTTTCAACCAACCAGTAGTTGAAGCAGAGGTGATCCCAGTTCCTCCCATGTTTTCGGACCTGGTACAGAAACAGTGGGCCTCTGCAGCGGTGTACCCAGCCCCCACTGGATATGACAGGAAATATTTCAATTTGTCCCCTGATTTCTCAAAATTATTGAATACTCCCAAGGTAGATGAACCTATAGTGGGATTAGCATCCTCCTCCATTCCCAGTGATGCGCTGGAGGCATTAAAGCCGGAGAAAAAACAGGCTGAGTTAGCCCTATGCAGAGCCCATCAGTCCGACACGTGGGCCATCAGAGCAGCCACGGCCGCCTCCTTCTTCACCAGTTCTTCTCTCAGATGGCTCCACCTTTTACGGGAACATGTCCCTAATTCCAACCTTAGAGCACACCAAGATATTGCTAAACTTATAGCAGCTGCTGAATTCTCAGCTGACGCAACTTATCATGCAGTCAAGTTTTCCGCCAGGGCCATTACTTCACATGTCACAGCGTGACACTTACTATGGTTAAAACATTGGCAAGCAGACTTTAAGCACAAATGCAAGCTGGCTTCATCCCCAATTGTGGGGAGACAGACTGTTTGGTCCTTCCCTTGATCCACTATAATTGAAACCCGAAACAAAAAGAAAATTCTTCCTTCCCTTTTTCGGAATTCAGATTCTAGAAAACCTCAGTCCTTTTAGAGGGGATCCTTTCGGCCGTTTTACCAGGGATCCTTTTCACCCAGATACCAGAACCCCCATCATTCAGACCAGGGCAGCAGCCAGGCAAGTCCAACTTTGGGGATAGGAGCAGAAGGGTGGTCAATCCAAGAGATCCTTTCAGGGAGCAGGAAACAGGTCCTTTCAGCATCGTAGATAACTCCCTGGAGCCGACCCCCACTGGCAGATGCCTTAAATTATTTGCAGACCAATGGGATTCCTCAACCTGATTCCTGGGTCAGAGACATGATTAGATTTGGCCTTGCACTGGAGTTTCAATTCACTCCCCCAGATTTTTTCATGTCATGCCCTCTCTTCGTCCTGATCCTACGTTTATACCCAAAATTAACTTGGTTTTTCATAGGGCACAAGAGCTGATACTTCCTAATTTTTGTCCCAGACCATCCCAAGGGTTGGAACTACAATGGCATAGACTTGATGTGAGGCAACCATTGCAAATATATATCAACCGCACAGCGGCTTTCAGAAAAACGGAAGCCTTATTTGTGTCATTTCAGCCCAACACTCAGGGATGAAAGATCTCACCTTCTACAATAGGCCGTTGTCTATGGGTCGCAATAGCAAAAATGTATCAGACTCAATCCCTGTAGGTGCCCAGGGGCATAACAGTTCATTCAATAAGGAGCGCCGCAACATCGGCATTGTGGGCGACACAGGCACCAATAACTGAAATTTACAAGCCGCAACCTGGGCCTCTCCATTGCCATTCATTAGGCATTATAAAATAGATGTGTTTGCATCTGCTGAGGCCTCCTTTGGCAGAAGAGTTCTGCAATGGGACCACAGGGACCAGGAGGAGATTCCAGGCCAGACAGAGTCCCTCCCATAGGACAGGCCAAGCTTTGGTATGTCCCACTACTGGATGCTCTGAACAGCTCATGGGTGAAAGGGCATTGGTACTTACCTGACACACCCATTCTCTTTGAGCTGTGAAGAGCATCCAGTTCCACCCTTTTTTCTGTCTTTTGTGGTCCTGTTTTGGCCAACAAATTGTTAGGGCATCGAGGACGAGTACCGGTACCAGTCCAGGGCCCGGTGGTTGGGGACCCCTGCTCTATTCTATTCTATTCTATTCTATTCTATTCTATTCTATTCTATTC